>PVKM010049265.1:0-10974 GCA_004027735.1 Carollia perspicillata
GTTTCAGCAAAACCGCAACTTTGTTTGTACATTAAGTAGAAAGAAATATTTTAAAGCAATTATCACATTGTATCTCTCTCCTTTTCTGGACTATGAGGTCCATAAGTGTGAGGTGTACATTCTACAACACAAATGCTCCCTTTATTATTAGCCTACTATCTAGTACAAAGTAAGCATAATATATTTGGTGAATAAATAGTTCAACTTATGTACATATACACTGAGTGGGGCAAAAGTAAATAAATATACAGTTGTAATTAAGACACAGAGTTTATTCTTGTACTATTATTTATTTACTGTATTATTTTCCATACGAACAACTGTATCCCTACTTTTGCCCCACCCTGTATATTTTCCTTTGGTAACGAGCATTTACTCCACCAAAGAAACATGTTCTCTCTTGACATTAAAGTGATGTTTTGTTGAAGCCGCAGCCAGTTGAGAAATATGAAAAGTGGGAAATGAGGAAAGTTGAAAAATGAAAGCTGCATTTTGATGTATGTCTGTAGTAAATTTTTATTTATTATGATCAAAGTGAAAGGGGGCTTAAGGAGTTTTTGTTTTGACACTGACTATAAAAATAACCCAGATTGTGATTCTGCCATTTAAATTCTATCTCATTTCTGAAAAATATTTCTCTTTAAAATGCTTACCTTCTAAAGAGTGCTGAAAAGCTCTCCAAACAGATAACCCAACTCCTTGCATTTCTAAGTCTTTGATTTGGGCTTTACTAACGTTACATAATAGAAATAATATTTGATGATGATGTCGAGGTTCTGAAAATGCTACTTCCATCTACTTTAAGTTCCATAGACAATACATATTAGCATTCCAATTCTTCACTTGCAGTATATTTTTTATTTGTTTCAATAACTCAGGTCATTTCAGTTCCTTGAGCATTTATTGTGTGCCTACTGTATGTCAGGCTCTCTGTTGGGTGCTGGTGATGCTGACATACATAAGACAAGGTGTCTGACTTAATGAAGTTTTAAGTCTCAGCTAGAGATTTAAAGAAATAATATATTAGAAACAATTGCTATCAAAAGGGAAAGGTTAGACTGACTCTGTTGGAGAGGTGAGTGGAAGAGATTACTTTAAAAAGTTGTGATTTTAGAGCTGGGCTTTGAAGGCTGAATAAATTTTGCTATCATGTGAGATGAAAAACAATTCAAAAGATTTAAAAATATTTTCATAAAGTGAAATTACAGTTGATTTTGATGAAGTTCAGAGCATGAATATGATAGAATAAAAGAGAAATGGTAGAGATGATCCATTTTTTCTTTTTTTTTTTAGCTTTATTTTTATTGGTTATGCTCTTACAGTTGTTCTGGCTTTTTCTCCCTTTTCCTGCCTCCACCCAGCCCCACCATCTCACCACCCCAAGCCAATCCTCATATTGTTGTCAGTGTCCATGGGTTGTCCATAAACGTTCTTTGATTAATCCCTTTACCATTCTTCAACCCATTCCCCCCTCCTCCTTTTCAGTAGCTATTAGTCTGTTTTATGTATCTAAGCTTCTGTTACTATTTTGTTCATTAGTTTCTTGTGTTCATTAGATTCCACATATAAGTGAGATCATATGGTATTTTTCTTTCATTAACTGGCTCAATTTATTTAATATAATTTTCTCCAGATCGATCCATGCTGTTGCAAAATGTGAGTTTCTTTTTGTTAACTGCTGCATGGTGTTCCATTGTGTAAATGTGCCACAGCTTTTTTATAGAGATAATACGATTTGGAAAAAAACAAACAAACAAAAAAACTTTCCCCTTCTGGCCTTTATGCTGTTTTTCATTGTCTTTGAATTTGTAGGGGGAAAAATACTTTGTGTGGGCCGTATTGACACGTATGAATTATTCATCATTAAGAGGTTGAGCAACTGTTAAAACTACTGAGTATTATGCATCCCTCCCCGAAAAGCAGTGTTTTTTATTCCTCTCCGCGGTGTGCATGGGTCATCTGCATGTATGGGAAGGTCTTGGTCAGCGTTTCTTGGATTGATGAAAATGAGAAGACATTCTGAGCCTGTTTTTCTCCACTCTCTTTTCAGGATGAACATCATTTGTCATAGAGACACAGGCGCATGCACACACACACATGCACCCAAACTTTCTGGGCATGTGGGATGCTTTCTTCATTAAAAACCCAGAGCTTGTCAGATGCAAAGACATAACCACCTAGTCCATTAGCTTTCTTGATCCAACACAGGCAGCTAGACTTGGGAGCAGCCAGAGCTGACAGGCTGTGTCACTCAAACAGGTTACTGGAGTATTTTCCCTGCTCTTTAACATTCTCCTGGGCATTGTTTCCAGATGTGGGGCTGGGAGTCTCCTGTCCCATGTAAGGTGGAGCAGGGAGCAGTATACATAATGGAAAGGCTTCACTGGGTACAGAGGCCCACTGTGTGCCAGCTTCTCCCAGGCCCTCTCAATACCCCTGCAATACCCACAATGTGTCCTTTCACAGACATGCTAATAGTATGAGTCATGAAGCTAACATTTCACGTGTGCTTACCAGATCTCAGGCACTGTGTGAAATGCTACAGATGTATCAACATTTAACCTTAAAAATGCCATGTCATATGTATTACTATTGTTTCCATTTGCAAATTTGAAAAGCCAGATTAATTAACTTGTTGAAGTTGAGATAATAGTTGATGCATCCAGACTGCTAGGTGCATGTTCTTTCTACTATACCAGTCTATTTCTAATCTGGTGCTTTTGCCTTCACAGAAGGCTAAGAATCATAAATAAATTCAGCCAGAAGAAAAAAAGAGTATCCAGGAAAATACTACCTACATAGAACAGTATGTGTTCAATGTGGTTTTGGAGCATTCATATCCATGTCACAGGTTCCTCCCACCCTCCCTCCTGTCTTCCTCCCTCCCTCCCTCCCTTCCTTTCTTCCTTCCTTCCTTCCTTCCTTCCCTTTTCTGTTTCTCTGTCTGTCTCTGTCTGTTTCTCTCCTCTTTTTTCCTCTTCAGTTCGTGAATTTTTTCAAGGTACATTATAAAATGTCTCTTTTCAGACTGGAGACACATCAGAGTGGAGACTATGTCTCCCCAATTATAAGACATCAGTAGTAAGTGTGGGAATTTCACCTCTGTCATGGATCTATTTCGATAGTCATTTGCTACCAGTATATCCTTTGGTCAGAAACACCCTTTCTGCTGACACTATACTATGCACCAATTGTTTCTCTCCTTGCTAGTCCCATACCCCGTTTCCCCACACCCAGATACATAAATGCAATATTGTTGACCAGTAAATGAGCAAAACCAACAGTTGGTGGCACTGCTTCTCAACCAAAATTCCTAATGCATAATCATGAGAAATTTTGTTTTTCTTTACCACAAGAGGTAATCTAACCTCTAAAGACAAAAATTTCTAGGGGAACAGATTTCTGAACCCAAACCTTTAGAGACTACTAGGGTAGGTCTTGGAATCTGTAGGTTTAATTAGTGTTCTGAATAATTCCAATTTATGAATCACAATTTCTGAAATAAAGACATGAGTGGTGGCAGGGGTCTCAACTTGAAAACAGGGTAAGAAGAAATTGCCTTTAGATGCATGTTTCTGATCTCAGAATTTTGCCAAAGTGTTCAAGGGTATTGTACTTCTATCAATTTCTCAAATGTATATATGCATGTATTTTGCTATAGATGATAGATGATAGATAGATAGATGATAGAGATTGTCACAGTCTCAATCCTTGCAATGATTTCTTTCTCATTTTCCTGCAACATCTAAATAAATCTGTAATTTCACCATGCCAATGAGTGCCTGAGATTTTTGTATGTGTGTTTATTGACTTTGTTCTAACATTTAAATATGAACATTTCAATCACACTAAAACCTGACGGAATTTTACCACAAGCACTCAAATACCTACCACCTAGACTCTACAGAGAACACTTTATTCTTGTTTCATCAATGATCTTATACATTCACACATCCCTCTATTATCTATCAATGCATCTTATTTTTTGATGTAATTTATTTCAGTGTAAGTTGGAGATATCAGTACAATAGTTTACTATGTGTCTAGTGACTAGAGTTTCAGACTTATTTATGATTTTTAACTTAAAACGTATATTAAATGAAATGCATTATCTTCTGGGTATCATTCATTGAGTTCACACAAACACATTCACTTGTGCAGCCCAAATCCTTGTCAAGATGCAGAATATCACCATCATTCTGGAAAGTTTCCTTGCATGTTTTTCTTGCTTACCCGCACCCCTAGGGGCATTCATACATTAAGCATTTTTATGTGTGAGCCTTCGTTTATTTAACAGGTCTTTGAGATCCATTCATGCTGTTGTGTGTATCAATAGGTCTTTATTTTTTTTATTGCTGGATAATATTACAATCTACAAATATCCTACAGTTTGTTTATCCAATATATTTGGTCAAAAACTGGGCTGTTTCCAGTGTTTGGTTATGATGAATAAAATTGCTACGAACATTCAAGCACAAGATTTTTGGTGGAAATATATTTTTATTTTTTTTTATTTTTATAACTATATTTTTAGTTTATATGGGTAGATATTTAGCTTAATAAAAAAAATGCCAGGGGTTTTTGAAAAGCAGTTGTGCCATTTTTACCATTTAGCATTCCAACCAACAACATATGAGAGTTCCAGCTGCCCCATGTCCTCAGTAACATTTAGCATTGGTGGGCTTTTTAATTTTAGCCATGTTGATATGTATGCAACAGTACCTGGGGTTTTAATTGAGTCGTGCGTCAGCCATTTATTGAATAAATCATGTGTCTTGTTTTAATGTTTACAGCTTTTTATAAATAAATTTTAAAAATGTGTTTGAGTGTCTACTTTTATGTGCAGAACAACTATGAGATGTGTAGAAGGTGAAAGAGAAAAATAGCCCCCTGTGCTTAAAAAGCTTACAATTATTAACATATACAAAATGAGACAATAAAATGTAAGGCCTGTGTGACGAAATCTGACTCAAGGTCAGATTTGTGTGATTTGAGTAAAGATGGTCATTGCCTGTGAAGCCATTAAGCTGGAGCTTTTTACAAAGTGCTATTAGGGTTATAGAATAAAGCAAGAAATGAGGTTGACATTCCACTGGGAAAATAACCAGAACGAGGCTCTACATTCCGAAAAAGCAAGAGTATGAGAAAGATGAAGATGCCCCTTAACTCCGTGTGCAGCCATTTGCAACATCCAATTCAGCTTTCACAAGTATCTCAGTTCCATGAGATGCCCTGTCAAGGTTTGGTTGTCTAACCAATTCTCTTGCTACCTCTTTACTATTAAATTATTTCTAATTTTTAATATTACTCCACAAAATTCAAACCAATACCCCAGTGTACCCATGAGATATAGAGAACTTACATTATATAAGAAATCAAACGAATTCTAAAGCCTCACATATGTTTCATATGATCAATATTTTGCTTGGAAGCACCATGGATAGCGCACTGCACATTGTGGGGAAGTATTCCTCCTATTACAGTGCAATTGCATCTTTATTCTTCTTTAAGTGGGCTTTTCTGGGAGAATTTTCTCTAGCAGGCTTCATGCTATTTTTCATCAAGACTTTATTCGATGTAGCATGTGAGAAAATAAACTTTGCTGTCAGTCAGATACACCTGAGATCATGGTCTGGCTCTTGAGCAAGTTAATTAGAGTCTCTAAACCTCAGCTTTCTCATGTATAAAATTGGGATAATAATGGAACCCATCTTACAGAGTTGTTGAGAGGATTACACAGGATAGAGCATATTAAGTGCTTAGGACAGTCCCTGGCTCATGAGAACTGTTCAATAAATGTCAGTTATTTTCATTACTCTCTTTGAACATGTTTACTGATTTCACCTGATCACTTCATTGTTCCTAGATCATGAGTATTGAATGGGAAAGCACATACCGTGAGCATAACAGGCATCATATTCACGTGCCTGAGTTTGATGATACATTTTTTTCTATCTTCCAATGTGGCGCAATATACATTTCTCCTGATTGTCCTTTAAAACAATTGTCCATTCATTTGGTGTAAATAAACACCGTTAATTTAGTGTTTTAAGATTATGTTTTTCTAGCTCAACTATTATTCTCTTTGGTTTTTACAAAAATTTTTAATACAAAATAAAGGAAGAGCCCTGGTCTATGAAGCTCACTTGGTTGGAGTGTCATTCCATAGCCAAAAGGTTGTGGGTTTTGATTCCTGGTAAGGGCACATACTTAGGTTGTGGGTTCGATACCTGGTCCAAGTACATATAGTCCTCAGTCTGGATGTGTACTGGAGGCAACCAATAGATGCTTCTCTCTGGCATTGACATTTCTCTCTCTCCCTTTCTATCTCCCTTCCTTCATCTCTAGAAGCAATGAAAAATATCCTCAGGTAAGCATATAAAGAAACAAACAAACAAAGTAAATGAACAAATCTAATTTGTCTTATTATTAGGATAAAATATAATAAAAAAATTTCCTGAAAAGAACATTGCACATGAAATTTAGATGAAAAGATTCTAGAATTATATGATTATGGTGGCAGGGCTCATGGGAAATCTTTCTGAGTTACAGGTAACTTTATTTCTAGCAACAGGCTCTGGGTACAACATGGATTTCTTTCCCAAGGTACTAACATGGCCTTTACTTTATTAGCTGCACAACCAGGCAGCTGCTCTGAGGGAGTGACCTGAGGGACTCTGTAACAAACTCTCTACTAAAACACAATATATCAAGCCTCCACCACCCAGCTGGCACACTGCCTGAAAGTGCTGAGGAACTCTCTGTTAAAATGAAAACAGAACTGGGAGGATCAACACATTCAGCAGTCTCCAGAGCTCTTCAGACCTCTGAGTAAACTTATAAATCAAATGAATTTCCCACTGACCTTAAGCACAAGTTTTTGATGGAGGTTGAAAGTAAACTCCTCCAAGTTTGGCCCAGTTACCAGACACGACAAGAGTTTTCAGGATATTAATAGGAGTTAAAGAGGAAAATATTCATGAAAATCCTCTGGGTAGAAAAAGCCTCATATATAATATTCATTGGTATCCTTTTTGCAATTATTGCTTATGTAGAACCCTGGGGAGAAAATGCTTTTTAAAGAATTGAGATAGGAAATTATAAAAAAAGAATGTCTAGCCCTGGCTGGTGTGACTTCATTGGTTGTAAGGTCTTCCTGTGACTGAAGGGTCACAGATTCAATACCACTCAGGACGCATACCTGGGTTGCAGGTTCAGTCCCCAGTTGGGGCACATAAGGGGGCAACCTAATGATCTCTCTCTCTCTCTCTCTCTCTCTCTCTAAGATCAATGGGTGTATCCTTGGGCAAGGAGAGAGAGAGAGAGAGAGAGAGAGAGAGAGAGAGAGAGAGAGAGAGAGAGAGAGAGCTCGAGTGTGTGTGTATTCAAAAAAGAAAGAATATCCATAGAGTAATAATTTGGCTTACCGTTAATTTAGTGTTTTAAGATTATGTTGTTCTAGCTCAACTATTATTCTCTTTGGTTTTTACAAAAATATATGACTTTGGTAGGTGGGTACGTTATAGAGGAGGATATCAAAATCAACACATATGAGACATCTGGTGCAGTATCTTTTTTCTCTGTCTCCCAGTGCAGGCAGAATAGCATGAGCAAGGTCAAGGAGATGACAAGGAATGCACAGGAAAATACAAGGAAAATAGTACTTTTTAATATTTGGAGCAAAAGAAAGAAGGGAGATTTGTTTTTTAGTTAGGACAGCTGGAGTTGTGCTGCCTTAACACAGAAGGGAAATCCTCTAACTCATCGTGCTCTGACCCCCATTAGGGAGTAGTGTTGAAATAAGGTGTAATATTTTTTAACAGACTGACTCTGTGAAGAGGCTACAAAGACAACCCTCGATTTTTTAAATTTTTATTTTAATAGGTTCATTGATTTCAGAGAGAGAAAGAGAGGAGAGAGAAACATTAATGTGATCGATTGGTTGCCTCCTATATGTGCCCCTGATGGGCATCAAACGCACAACATAGACATGTGCCCTGACCAGGAATGAAACCCCCCAAATTCTGGTGTATGGGACAACACTCCAACCAACTGAGCCACACCAGTCAGGAAGACCTTATTTTCGTTAAAAGACTCTGTGACCCATTACTCAGGTGAATAATACATTCTGAAATCAAATACCAAATACCGAATGAAGTAGGAAATGGTGAGAGAAGCAAGATATTATTGTAAGACCAATCATGTTTATGAAGTATAGCTCATATTGCTAACCCAATTTTTTTATTTGGGGGGGCTTTTTGTTTGTTTTTGTTGTTGATAATGATGATATTAATCTATTGTGAATTGGACAGCTGATCAAAGGAATTACCATATTTCCATAGACATGATAAAAATCTCTTAATTTATTTTGCAGTCAAGATGGAGACATGAGGTATGAACAATAAATAAATAAGCCAGCTTGATAATTGGACAAAAGATGATACCCAAAGACTGGCAGTTAATGGACAGAGGTGATGAGGTTTCTGGCTATTGCCACATATTTCTGTCCAAAACAGTCCTTAGTCTGAGAAAGCTTAAAATGACCCAGAATGTCATTAGCCCCACCTGAAGATGACAATATAGGTGTCAGAATTCTTTGGATCTCCCATACTTTATTTCTCTCTTGCTTGTCCTCTTTAGGTACCCTGGCTCTGCTATCTACCTCCTTGTTGCTCTGTCAGCTTTCCTGTTTTTTAATGTTCTGGGCTTCAGCCAATTTATTTCTTTTGATAAGGTACTTATTTTGTAGATGGGTAACTTACTAACAAACCTATCCCTTACTTTTGGTAGGATTATAAAATTTCTACACAATCTCAACTAATCTCATGTAAACTCAGATCAATATTTTGTATCAGTTTTAATAATTGTTACCATTATTGAGCATTTAGTAATAACAGACTCTATGTTCAGATTTTTCCAAAAATATTGCATTTATTTTTTTGCAGGAGCATCAAGATAAATGCTAGTAAGTCCCATATATCAACTAGCCAAATCAGTGATGACAAAGAGATCAGAGGGATTGTGGGAAGGAGGTCATGCTAAAAGGTTTATAATTAAACTCAATGACAGGGTGAGGATCAAAAAAGAAATTACAATGTTAAACTCACCTAGGCAAAGGCTGTGAAGCTGGGGTGAGTTCTGGTGAGGACAAATTAAGTTGGTGAAAGGATCTGAAAGTCAGGTTGTGTAAAGTAAGTGAAAAAACTGAAATAGCTAGCCTAGAAGATTTGGGACAAAACAGGTGTCTATTTTCAAATAAGGAAAAATTATTACATGGAAGGGAGGATTCCATTTGTTCATTGTATTCTACATTGTGGAGAAAGATTATTGGGAGGTATATTTCAATCCAATATAACAAAATATTCTGATCAATTAAATTGTCTGAAGATGGAATATTCTGCTTCATTAATTCATGTTCTCTGTTCCTACATATATTCAAGAAGTGGCTAAAGGACCACTTATCTTTGAAGAAGAAACTCTTGCATAGCATGAATGATTGGATTAGCTCAGGGACTCTCTAAGTATTGGGTTAGAGCCCATTGACACCCTCCCAAAATAGCATTGAATCACTTCATGAGATGCCCTTTTTCATTTTCTTCCAATGTTTTTTATTCCTGTCAGGAAGAAAAACTTCTGATTGGTAATAATATATCTCAGATATACCCAAATAATTTATTCCAAATATTTATTCCAAATAATTCCATTATTTTTTTTTATTTCTCACGATACTAATTTTTCTGTTTGTTGCATTCTTCATGTAGCCTATTTCCTTATGTAGTTTTAGGGTTTTTTTTTTATATGAGATAATCTTTAGGGAGATATGGGTTCCATGAGATTTTTCATGTCTTCTGCTTTGCAAAAATCTGCGAGATTAGCTATGGATTTCTTGATTGAATGTTTTTGTGGGGTTTTTGTTGTTGCTGTTGTTGCTGTTACTTCTTTTTTTTTATTTTTTTTTTTTGATTGTTGCTTTTGGTAGACTTATTGATGTATGCTTTATGCACCATGTACTCATATAAATTCACACTCCATCCATAGATGAGAGAGGGAAGGACTAAGAATTTCATTTCTTGGTGGTGTCATCGTCTTCCTCATGTGAAAGTAAGTTTCCTTGCCACTGAACCAGGCAAAGTTTTGGGATTTTTCTAGTCTTTAAGAACAGTAAACTATTTGAAATTCCAAAGTTTCAGCTGGTTAATGACTTCTAGATGTCCATTTTGCTCAGATGCCACCCAAGTTCCTAGCTGATATATCTTGCAACCCGTCCATGTCAGTTTCTCTTACATTTCTGGCTTTGATTTTTCTCTTTGATTCTCATACATGGATGTTTCCTTTTCTTTTCTTGAGCTCGCCATGTGATAAATTTTTTAAATTATACTTACCCAGCATTTCCATGTGTTTTTTAATGGGAGAAAAGGAAGTATTTACTGGTAGGTCATTAATACATTGCTATCTCTGACTGTACCTCCATTTAAGAAATACAAAAAAGAAAAGAAAGTGGAATTTAGGATTATGTACTTTGCATAGAATAGTACCTGGCTAAAATTTAATAAATTTGTTTTCATTTTGACATACCTTTACAGTATCTTGTGATTTGTGGGATGTCCTAGGTTTTATTTTTGTCATCTAACAGCTTAATGAAATAATTCCCATACTATGCAGTTTATCTATTTAAAATACACAATTCAACATTTTTAGTATATTGACAGAGATATACAACCACCACCACAATCAATTTTAGAACATTTCATCACTCAAAAAAAAAAGAACCCAGTACACATTAGCAATCACTTCCTTCTTTTTCCATTCCCCCATTTCAAGCTTTAAGTGGCAAAAAAACTACTTTCTGACCCTATGGATTTGTCTACTCTATTCATTTCCTGTAAATGGAATTATATAATCTGTGGGGAGGGCTTGTGTGTGAATGGTTTCTTTCACTTAGCATAAGGTTTTCAAGGTTTACCTATATTGTAA
>PVKM010049266.1:0-10981 GCA_004027735.1 Carollia perspicillata
GCTTACCCACCCCTTCCCTTTAATACTGACATTAACATTTATATAAACACAGTGGGTCTCCCTGCTTCCTTTTCCCCTGGTTCTGTCTTCTGTGTTTATCTCCTGCTCTTTGGGTATATCTGTTTTTTGCCATGTATATATCTAGCTGGGTGTTTCTGGAATTAATGAAGATATCTCTTCAGAGACTTAAAATTCTCCTTTCCATCTTCTTTCTTTTCTTCTTTTATTGTTGTGTTATAATTAACAATATATAGAACTAAGAGACTTTTGGGTTTTAGTCAGAATTCTATGTCCTGACTTTAAATATGTAAGTAGAATGTGTTCTGTTTCTTTTTCAAAAACAAAGAACCCATTGTTAAACTTAGGATGATACTAAAACGAGAATTCTATCTTTGATCAGCAGTCCGCCCTAGAAGTAATTTCCTGAGGAAAATAAATGCACAGGGCAAGGCCAAGTAAATGGCAAGTTCTTTTGCCTGACCTAGAGCCAGCCCAGAGTTTGTCTTCACACCATACCTGAACCTGAACCTGAACCTTATATTTGACCACTTGGACAAGTAAAGGCCAAAACAGAGCATGCTGGTTATTAAGTAGAAGTGATAGCAACAATCAGAGAATAGGGTGCCCAATTCCAGCTATTAAGCTTGTTTGTATAGTTGTTATTATTATTATTTAGATTATTTATTTTTAGAGAGTAAAGGAGGGAGAAAGAAAGGCAGAGAAACAGCACTGTGTGGTTGCCTCTCGTGCGCCTCCTACTAGGGGCCTGGACTAACCCAGACATGTGCCCTGACTGGGAATTGAACCGGCGACCCTTTGGTTCACAGGCCGGTACTCAGTCCACTGAGCCACACCAGCCAGGACCATAGTTACTGTTTTAAAGGTGAGGTTAGGTTATGATAGTATCTAGCAAGGAGACCCCGTGAAAAATACATGCATAGAGAATAGTGGTTATCAAAGGAGCAATCTTTTTACTACTTTTGCTGGGCACATTGAAAGTTCCATACTAGAAATAATTTTTTTAGTGTCTTTAGTACCTTTTGGCATCTCTGGGCCACACTGGAAGAAGAGTTGTCTTGGGCCATACATTAAATTCACAAACATGACTGAAAACTGATGAGCCAAAAAAAGGTGTTAAGTAAGTTTCCAGTTTTGTGTTGGGCTACGCTCATAGCCGTCCTGGACCACATGCGGGCGGCAGGCCCCAAGTCGGACCCCTGGGTCGTCATATTTCAGCTCAGGTCATTCAGACCTTGGGAGTGGGGATGGAGGGAAGGTGGTGATGGGCTGGGAGCTTCTATTAGCCAAGACCAGACACCAAACAAACTGAAATGGTTTTGATTTCCCAGACCTCCTTTTTTGTGTTGAATTGGTGGTAAAACCCAGTAAGAACATTTTCAGGCTAGAAGCATACGCCACCTAGTGGCTGTGTGTGTAATAAGAACAGCAAGCAGTGACCATATATTCCAGTGACCGGACCACCCCATATATAACCTGTGCATAGTTCTTACTATTTTCATTTGAAAAAAAAGTGGTGCCATTTTACACACTAAAATAGCTTTGTCATTTTTGAAATTAAAGTAGAATGTGCTCACAGTAGCTCTTTAATTCCTGTTAAGTTTGTTCCTGACCCCCTCATGTTTCCTTTGTGATTCGTTTGACTTTGTCAGGGTGTGGGTAGGGAGTACAAACTCATTTTAATACTAATGTGAGCCAGATTTAATAAGGTAGACTGGTCTCCCAAATCATCGTATCCATCCTAAAGCCAATATAATATTCTTAAATTGTTTGTACTACTTCTGCTTCTTTGATGAAAATTATAGTTTCACTCAGCACATGTATTTACTGATTATGGATTACATAGTAGGCACTAGATATTCTGCATAAAACTTGGTTCAGGCCCTTAAAAATAGCAGTAGGAGATGGGCATGTAAATACCTAGATACAAAACTAGTGGGTGATGACTTCCGTGATAGGAGTCTGTGTAGCGGTTGAGGAGGGAGAGCACAAAGGAAGTAGTGGTTGGTCTACCAGGAACGTTTAGGAACGGCTTCATGCGGGAGTGGCACTTGAGTTCTCTCTCCTGATAGCTGAGAAAGCATCGCCAGGTGGATAGGGAGTGGGCCGCTCCAGGCAGGAGAGACAACTTAGACAAGGGGTGTCAGACTCATTTTCACCAGGGGCCACATCAGCCTCGTGGCTGCCCCCAAAGGGCCGAATGTGACTTCAACCCCCTAACAGTTAAGGAGTAAGTTACACTTAATGCAGTCCTAAAATTATTTCAGCCCTTTGAAGGCAACTGCGAGGCTGATGTGGCCCCCGGTGAAAATGAGTTTGACACCTCTGACTTCGATGAAAGCTCAGAAGTATAAAATAACGTGGTGCATTGAAGACACTACAGCTAATTAAATGAGCTTTTGGATTGGAGAGAGGTGGGTAGGGGCCAGGAGGTGGACTTCGTATGCTATGCTTAAGGAGTATGCTGTATGTGATAGGTAATGATAATTCTTAAAGGAGTTTGTAGCGGGGAGCAAACATCATCAGGTTTTCACTTACAAATGAATCTTTGTGGTGGCATTGTAGACAACGGATCAGAAGAATACGTGACTGGAAGTAGTAAAACCAGTTTTAAAGGGTCCATTGTAGTAGTTCATGCTTAACGATTGTTGACTAAAGGGATCTGGGTGTGGGTAGGTGACAGGAGAGGAGTCTTCGATAATTCCTTGTCTTCTAGCTTTGGTGTTGGAGTGCTGTTTAGTGCTATTCACTAAGGTAGGAACACAGAAAGAAGAGTGGCTGTGGCAGAGGTAGGGGTTCGGTTTTGACTGTATAGAGTTTGAGGTAGTTGTGGGCAGGTGGTGATCTTCAGTAGGCAGCTGAGTGTGAATATAGGAATTCTATTCAATATTTGCAGAGCCTTGGGCTAAGCAGTGACAGGAGTGCAGGAAAGGGGATTTATAGACCCTTGTGGAAAAAACAAGGTGTGCATTAGAACAACGCAAAATTCTCAAAAGATTCAGAATAGAACAGTGGGGGTCAATGGATGAGGGGTCTCAGGAAAGAATTATGAAGCAGGGGCTGGAACGGAAGGGAGGACTCAGTTGGCAGAGCAGGGTAGAGGGACTGCCCTCTAGGCGAGAACAGAGCCTTAGTGATAACCTTCGTGGTGTCCAGCGGCTGGAGAGGGAGAGCTTAGAGTCCTGACCAAGTAGGTGGCAGTAGATGAGCTAGATGGTGGTGGAGGGGAGGAGGTGACCCAGAGGAACCAAGGCTGAACTCACCGACACAACCACAGTGTTTCGGAGGTAGCAGCGTTCACAGAGGTGGGAGAAAGTAATATTGTGGAAGCTAAAGGAGAAGGGAATTTAAAGAGGAGATCAAATGCCACATGAAGGCTAAGAAAGATGAGAACCAGAGTCCGCCGGCCGTTAGAAAGAAGGTCACTGTCCTTTGCCCAGAATTGGTTACGTGAAGTCGTCTGTGGGGGGTGAAGGCCAGAGGCCTGGAGGGCAGAAACAGAAGCTAGACTGCGATGGGCTGGGAAGAATGGAAGGGAAAGACATGTGAGAGAGATCCTAGATTATTCTTTCATGGATCTTGGTTTTCAAAGGGAGAAGAGATTTGACTTTGTAGTACAAACTGTAGGCCGAGTGCTCAAAGAACAGGGAGTGGGGTAACGTGAGTCAGTTGGAATGGCTCTTGCCTCTTGAATCTAGCCTCTAATTGCTTGATATCCAATGCCTGTCTTTCACACAGTCAGGGCTGGTATACACAGAGGATGAATGGCAGAAGGAGTGGAATGAGCTGATCAAGCTTGCCTCAAGTGAGCCCCGCATGCATCTAGGTACCAATGGAGCCAACTGTGGTGGGTACGTATGGCTAAGTGGGGAGCAGGAAATAATCTCACCAGAGTCCTCAGAGCCTGAAGTGCCGTGTGCTGAGAGGATGTTAGGAGGAAGGAGAGGAGCCACGGCACAGGCACAGGAATGTATGACGGCGTGGTGTGGTCTAGGAACCGTGGGCAGTCCGTGTCGCCGGGATGTAGAGTGCGTGGTGCGGAGTGGTAGGCCAGGCCGGGCAACCCAGATTGTGTGTGCCGTGCCGCGGAGGTGAAGTCGTGTCCTACCTGGACTTCGGGAAACTGCAGGACAAATGACCCAATTTCCTCAATAAATAAATTGTAAGGAAAATAATAGGGGAGAGGGAATGTAAGTTTAAAGACAGTTAAGAGACATATCAACCAATTGGAATGTATGGACGTATATAAGGCAGTTAAGGAAATGTGAACAATGTCTACGTGTTTGATCATTGGTAACTTTTTAAAGTGTGATCTTGATAGCATTGTGGGTATTTTTAAAAGGAGTCCTCTTATTTTTTAGAGATAGATAGAAACCAAAATATTTATGGGTGAAATGCTGTGTCTAGGCTTTGCTTCAGGATAACTGGGGGTGTGGGGGGTGGCGGCCGTTAGAGAAATAGATGGAGGTGTAGGTGAAACGAGACACCATATGTTTGTAATTGTTGTGGCCGGTGATGGATACGTGAGAGTTTAGTATAATATTCTTTCTAGTTTTGAATACACTTAAATTTTTTTTGTGCGTAGAATTAAACTCCAGATTTCAGTACTTCCACTCTTGAGCTGGACTGGGTAGGACCCGGAACTCTGCATGTGTAGCAAGCACCAGATGTTGAATAGCATCGCTTTAAGGGGGCGGAAAGCCGCCGAGTTGCGAGCACGTGAGTGACAGGAGCAAATCCGTGTACGAAACACACCGGCAGCAGAACGGATGATGCAGCGGAGGGGAGACTAGGGGCAGTGGTAGTAGTGCAAGAAGGAGAGAGCCCTGGGCAGGCCCAGCGTGGTGGAGTGCACATAAGCCAGAGCAGACAGACACACAGACACTGAGGAGAAGAATTGGCAAACCAGGTGATTAATTGGAGTTGAGAGATAAAGAAAGTATTTCACAGATTTCTGGTTAGGCTACTAGGTAGGGAGGAGGCTGCTCTCCAAGTAAGGGAACACAGGAGGAGGAATTTTTGTTTTTGTTTTTATTGGACCGGGTGTGATGCGTGGGTGGTTGTGGTAGGCGAAGTTAGCAGGATGAGGCAACTCAGTCGTGTGTTTAGCTACTTTATAAAGAGAATTGGGGACGGTTGTTGAACAAGATGAGTGTTAAGAGAGGAGTCGCCTTCACGTTCCCACCACTGCTTTAACCACAGAGCCTTCAGATCGCTGTTCTTGAATTTCCTCGTCTGTAAAACGGAGTGGAAACAGCCACGGGAGCTTAAAATAACCAGCTCCGTCTGTGGCGGCCGTAGGGGTGGAAGACCAGGAAAGGACGCCCTTCTTTTTCCTGTTTGCAGAATTGGTCTTCAGGGGTCTCTTGTTTTGTTTTCTTCCCTCTCCCGCCCACTGCACCCCTTCCACACTCTCCCCTCCTGCAACTCTAGAGTGGAGAGCTCAGAGGAGCCTGTATACGAGAGTCTGGAAGAATTCCACGTCTTTGTCCTTGCTCACGTGCTCAGGAGGCCCATCGTCGTCGTGGCAGACACCATGCTGCGGGACTCGGGGGGAGAAGGTGAGTCCGCCAGCGGCGCTCGCTGCGCCCTGAGCACCCGCTGTCTGCAGAGCCTTGGGCTCAGCTCCGGGAGGGGTGCCGGAAGCGGGGGCATGTGGACCCTCGGGGAGAAAACAGGTATGAGTTGGAACAACACTAAATTGTCAAAAGATGCAAGTTAGGGTTAATTAATGAGGCTTTTTAGGAAACAGTTATTAAGCAGGAGTTGCAATGAAAGGGGTGACTCAGTCAGCCTAGCAGGGTAGAGGGATTGCCTACTAGGCAGGCACATGGCCTTAGTGATAATCTTCATGGTTTCCTGCAGCATTTGCTCCTATTCCCTTCGGGGGGATCTATCTGCCCTTGGAGGTCCCAGCTGGCCAGTGTCACCGCTCCCCTCTGGTGCTCGCCTACGATCAGGCCCACTTCTCTGCGCTCGTGTCCATGGAGCAGAAGGAGAATGGCAAGGAACAAGGTGCTGAACACGGTGTCTGTGTCTCAGGTGTTTTGGGGTCTGTTTCATTTTCACCTGGAAAAACTGAACTGAGAGAGAACAGAGGAGGAAAGAATTTTAGTGATATGCAAGCCCAGCTGGTGCATATTGATACGATTCTACAGTACTGAGCTATAAGATAGGCAAGGGTTTTAAAAGTTATATATAAAAAAAAGTGCGGGGCAAAGCACTGTAGCCTGTATTCTCTGCTCCCTGTTCTGAAGAGATTACGTGTTAAGGCATTAGAACCTTCCACATGATGCTTTGCTGTATTTGTCTTTCTGACTTTCAATTCCCTGAATCCACTTTAACTGGCAAGAGTATCATGAGTGTTCATTAGCTGACTGGCGGGGGATCGTGGAGATGAGTGGCCTAATTGTGTGCTGCGTGGTGAAGGAAAACCTGCCTCGTCTTTAATGCCAGGGGGGTTCGCACGTCCGACCCGAGAAGGGGCTAGTTACCAGGAGAGGCCTGTTGTGTGAGTCCGGCGTCTTAGCGGAGTCAGTGTGCGTTCACTTGCTGCCTTCTCTCTCTGAAGAGACTCCTTGATGACGTGTTTTTCCCCCCCAGCTGTGATCCCACTTACAGATTCGGAGCATAAACTGCTGCCCTTGCACTTTGCTGTGGACCCTGGAAAGAGCTGGGAGTGGGGCAAAGATGACAGTGACAATGTCCGATTGGCCAGGTGAGGCAGGCCTACCCATTCCATCTACTTTGTAGCTGTCACCTCTCACACAGACAGTGTCCATCTCCTGGGCACCTTCCAGCAGCAAGCCCGTCCCACCCTAGCTCCGTGTCTTTGGGACGATGGACAGGCGGGAGACAGGACAGGCAGCAGGGCTCCTGCAGCGTGGACCTGCTGCTTCTCCCTGTGAAGGATGGGAATCCTGGGCTCCCAGCGTGTGCTTTCCTTACAGTATAAAGAGTGTTCTCACACTGATACTGCCCAGAATCCCCAAAGCAGTGATCAGAAAATCAAGATACTCAGTTCACAATTCTTCTCCCCCAGACGAAGTGAGAGGGGTTTTAAATAGTTGACCAAAATAATTTGCTCCGGATTTTTGCCTTTCTGGAATTTAAACAGCAACAAATATTCTCCCCCTCCCTGTGCCCTGCCTCCCAGAAGTCGGTTCAGGCTTCCTCCTGCTTCCGCCGCAGCTGCCTGTGGAGAGCGAGTGAGTGTGCACACTCCTCCTCCCCCAGCGCTGCCTTCTGTGGGCTCCTAAAACTGAGACCCAGCCGAGAGGGTTTGGTCGAAAACCCCAGAGTTTATGGCTTTTTAAGTAAGTTCTCACCTAACTTTCAAAAGCTCCTTCTAAATAATATTTATAACAGTGGTAACAATGGCTACTCTGTAGTAAGAATTTCCTGTTTATTAGACGCTGCGCTGTGCCCTTTCTAAATACTATTTTAATCTTCACAACAACCCTACAGGGTTGTTTGTTATCTCTGTGCATTACTGACCCCTCTGAGTTTCAGAGAGCGTGAGCCGACTTGCTCAAGGTCCTCAGGCCTAGGAATTGGTGTTGCCGTAATTCAGACCTAACCCTGAGCCCCAGGCCATGTGGCCTTCGCCCACTCTCCCTCCCAAGTGACAGCACTGCTTTGCTTTTAAAGGTTTCAGTACATCTCTAATTCCTTTTTCCTCCTTTCACAGCGTGATCCTGTCCCTGGAGGTCAAATTGCAGCTGTTGCACAGCTACATGAACGTGAAGTGGATCCCAGTGTCCTCGGACGCACAGGTGGGAACGGGTGACAACGGGCAGATCCAGTGGCTCTTTCCTTCTGAGTGTCTTCTGAGTGGTGGCTTACGACTCAAGATGAGCAGTACCTGGACAATGTCAGAGCAGTTCCCAGAGTCCCTTTTTCCTGCCATTCTACCCGTTAGTGTGCCCCATTTTCCATGTCCCCTCTCCAGCCAAGCTCTGCTTTCTAATATGAAAACACATTCTTCAAGAAAAGTGTTCTGGACTTTTTGGTGAACTTGATGTTGTCATTACTTTGTCCCGGGCTGTCTGTACATAGACCTCCACGGTGGCCCCGGAGGAGACAGAACAGCTCACAGAGCTCCTGACCCGGCAGGCTCTGAGGACATCATTAGTGCGCACAGAACAGGAACACGGGCAAGGGCAAACTGCTGGCCTCCTGTGCTGAACGTCTAACAGTTTGGGGCTCCGGAGTGGTTCCAGCGGGTTGGTTGGGATTAGTCAAGACCTAGCCTTGAGTTTGATTTTGGGATGAATTCAGCATGGAGAAGCTGATAATGCAAGACATCCCCCTGCTGCAGAAGGAAGTCAGTGCCCGGGTGAGACGGACTCTGGGTGGTAGATACAGCTTTCGCTTGTCCGAGGGACAGTGACTGGAGCTGAGGAAGGACAGTGCCCTCGCCGGTGACCCTTCCCCATCGGGACAGCAGCCCTTCTCTGACACGACTCAGTCACTCCAAGGATGCAGTTCCTAGGGGTGTTAGCACCCTCTTCCACACGGCCAATTCCTATAGCAGTGGTTACAGGGCGCCCCATGAGCCAGGTGGTGACCTAGGGGTCCCTGGGGACCTCCTCCAACTCAGACCGTGGGATAACAGACAATCCTGTCTTTGTCTCTTCCAGGCTCCCCTGGCCCAACCCGAGTCCCCTACAGCCTCCGCTGGAGATGAGCCCCGGTCCACTCCTGAGTCTGGGGAGTCAGACAAGGAGTCGGTTGGCAGCAGTTCTGCCAGCAATGAGGGCAGCAAGCGGAAGGAGAAGTCAAAACGGGATCGGGAGAAAGACAAGAAGAGGGCTGATTCGGTGGCTAATAAATTGGGCAGCTTTGGCAAAACCTTGGGCAGTAAGCTCAAGAAGAACATGGGAGGCCTGATGCACAGCAAGGGCTCCAAGCCTGGAGGGATGGGGACAGGGTCGGGGGTGAGCAGTGGCACTGAGACACTGGAGAAGAAGAAGAAGAATTCGCTGAAGAGCTGGAAGGGTGGCAAAGAGGAGGCCGCGGGGGATGGGCCTGTGCCTGAGAAACCCACCTCTGAGGCCGTGGGTAACGGAGGAAGCAAGTATAGCCAGGAGGTGATGCAGAGCCTGAGCATCATGAGGATTGCAATGCAAGGGGAGGGGAGGTTCATTTTTGTTGGAACCCTGAAGATGGGTCACCGGCACCAGTATCAGGAGGAGATGATCCAACGCTACCTTTCTGACGCCGAGGAGAGGTTCCTGGCAGAGCAGAAACAGAAGGAGGCAGAGAGGAAGATCATGAACGGAGGGGTGGGAAGTGGGCCTCCTCCAGCCAAAAAACCAGAGCCAGATGGTGGGGAGGAGCTGCTGACTGCCCCCCACACAGAGTCCAAGGCAATGGCATTCTCTTCTGGCTACCCTGGGGGCTATACAATCCCTCGGCCTTCTGGAGGTGGAGTTCACTGCCAGGAACCCCGGAGGCAGTTGGCAGGGGGTCCGTGTGGAGGGGGCCTTCCACCGTATGCCACCTTCCCTAGACAGTGCCCTCCTGGGCGACCCTACCCGCATCAGGACAGCAGCCTTTCTTTGGAGCCAGGCAGTCACTCCAAGGATGGAGTTCACCGGGGCGCGTTGTTACCGCCCCACTTCCGTGTGGCTGATTCCTATAGCAACGGCTTCCGGGAGCCCCCTGAGCCAGATGGATGGGCTGGAGGGCCCAGGGGGCTTCCCCCAACCCAGACCAAATGCAAACAACCGAACTGCAGCTTCTATGGACACCCCGAGACAAACAACTTCTGCTCCTGCTGTTACAGGGACGAACTCAGGAGGAGGGAACGGGAACCGGGTGGAGAGCTCCTGGTACACAGGTTCTGAGTGGGGGGACCGTGGCGGGCAAGGGGGCTAAACAAAGGGAGTTAAGCTCAACTAATTGGCTCATCAAGACCCAGCCCCCATGTTGCTGGGGCAACTGCAGTGATGTTTGTGGGAGCCTGGCTGGAAACCTGAGTGTGCGCTGGAGGGCTGCCAGGCTGGCACCTCCGGGGCTGGACGAGTCCCTTGCAGACCTTGATAGGATTGAGGAAGTACAAGGGGGAAAGATGGCCATTCTGTCATAACCCCTTGGGTCCATCCCAGGACCTGAGGGAAAGCAGTAGGGGCAGGTGTGGGGTGGGGAGGTAGCAGGTGTCTGGGGAAGGAACAGGCGAAGGTGGTTCTCAGTCAATAAAGGAAAGAAAAACAGACCAAAGTTCTTTCAGGTTGGAAAAGAGCACATGGCGGTGAAGTTGCGGTGTGGAGAGAAGCTGGGAAATTAGACACATTTGCTATTGATTTGAATTTAGATACAGGTTAGCGTTGGACATGCTCCTGAATGATCTGGAGAGACAAGACAGTAATGTGTGCTTCTGGGTGCCTGTTAGGAGGCAGGTAGCTTAAATCGGTTTATCGTGGTGGGCAAGGGAAGAACTCAGAAGGGGAATCCTTTTCCTCTGAAGTTTCATTTCCTCTAAATACCGTCTGTCCTCTGTTCCAGTTCGAGAGGAGTTTGCCGATTGCCCCGATCTTTTCCTCATCCTTGTTGAGGGCTGAGCTCAGCTAAGAAGGTTGTGATTTTTTTTAAAAAAAGACTTTCATTTTATTTAAAAAAAAAAAAAGGAAAAAAAGTTCCCTCTGGGGAAGGGAGGAGAGTGATGAGAAGAGCATCTGTGAGTGTGGAATTTTCTCCAGGTGAGGCGGGGTGGAGGTGACCTTTTTTAACTACTTAGCAATAACCGCGTGCCGGAGTCGGGGCGCGCCTGGGGAGGGGTGGGAGGAGGGCAGACCTCGGGCCACACTGTTTCAAAAAACCAAAAACCTAAGTCGAGTACTACCGTCCTCTGCTGCTGCATTTCTGTAGAAAGCAACTTATTTTTTGACTTTTTTTAAAGGAAAAGAAACATAAAAAGACCCCAGCAAGCAAAAACATTTTTTAAAGTAATTTTTTTTCC
>PVKM010049267.1:0-10988 GCA_004027735.1 Carollia perspicillata
CCCCCCACTGTCAACAGAGGCGTTCACAGTCCTGGCTCCCACCCCGTCCCTTTCCCTTCGCCATCCAGGGACCGAGCAGCCAGGCTGCTGGTGGGGCTCTCAGGGCATAGCCTGGACGAGCAGGGCTGCGGACAGGCCTATGGAACCCGAGATGCAGGGGACTGGCCACCTGGACACCACGGCCCGTCACGCCCCACGGGCTGTATGCCTTCTCTCAGGGGCTTAACCCCCATCAGCGGCTCCAGAGCCTCCCTGTCTCCTAAACAGCACCTCCCTCGGGTCCCTCCAAGGCCCCTGCCCAGTCAAAACCCACCGGTCCTACAGAACCTGAGCCTCGGCCCAGAGGGGCTCCGGGCCAGTGTGGCTCCAGCCAAGCCCCCTCACCATGCCTAGAGCCGGCCTCTCGGTGTGCCCACATGGGGCTGGAGTGCGGGTGCTCCCACACGGCATGGTGTGTGCAGGCCAGGCCTCGGCGCAGCCGCAGGGACAGAGGGCCAGAACCATCAGTTCTCTGTTCACAAGGGGCACATTTATTGAAGTCGTCAGCCCATCACAGGCCAAACCAGCCGGGGACGCCCCCACGCCGGGGGCTGCTGCTCTGCCCCTCCTGGACTTGGTCCTCGACGGGGCCGCCTCCGCCTTCAGGGCTGGGCTTTTTCTCAGGAAAGAGGTCCGGGAACGTGAAGGTCTGTCCATGGGCCTGTGGAGAGAAGGCCAACAACGCTCTAGCACGGCCGGCTCTGGCCGCCCGTCAGGGGGAAGGTGGGGGGACGCCATAGGCGCTGAGGGCCGCCCCACAGCGTGGACAGAACCTCCCCACCCGGCCCTAATCCGTCTGGCAGGGCTGGGCTCCCCGGCCCGCCGGCAGCAGCACGGGCAGCGGAGGCTGCTCAGCGACAACGCCCCACACATGGTTTCTCCTCGGGGGCATCAGCAGGCAGTCCAGGGGCTCAGGGAGACGGGGCCTCCCTTTGTGCGTTTGGTGCCCTCGGGCCACTAACGGGTTCCAGCCCACCCTCTGGGCACACAGCCCTCGTGCCCGGTGTGTAAACGACGCCCGGTGGCCTGCACACCAGGGCCGGCCTTTGGGCTGCAGTCCTGTCTCACCAAAGGTTCAGTGTGCCCCTGCCCCCCAGCCCAGCTGGACCCCCGGTGCGGGGGAGGGGGGACCCCAGCTCCTAGACATGGCGGGAAAGGACACCCGACAGGCAAGGAAGGTGGGGGGCGGCGCGGGGTCGGGGGCAGGCTGGTCCATGAAATCAGTGAAGCGTGCTTGGTTCTCCTAGACCCTTGTTCTGTGAAGAAATGTGGACGTGGGCAGGCGGCCAAGAACGAGCTGACCCGGCCCGTGCGCCCCCCGAGAATGTGAGGTTTACACTTTCGGGTCACGTGGCGCGGGGTGCAGGCCTGCGGTGATGAGAAGCAGCCGCGGCGCGCTCGGTAGCCAGCCCGCGGGAGGATTATCTTACACGTTTCAAACCTTCTTTTTTCTTTTTTAAAATACCAAAGGGCAATAGTTTACATGCAGGGCTGACTGCCCAGAACGGGGGTGGGGGGTTTATGTTTAATATATCGAGGTGATTCTGCTAGTTTTCTGAGGTGGGGAAACCCAAAATGACACTTTAAATATAAATATGAAGATGGCAATTTGCAACAGCTCGGGGAAGCATGAGGAAGGGCGGGAGGAGTCGGGTCTCTACAGGGACGGCTGTCTGCAGTGCCCCCGTGGTCCCTTTCCAGAGAATTCACCTTGTGCTTTCAAAAACAAAACTCCCAAAGAGCAATCTGATAGCGGAAAAGTACAGAAAAGCAGGAAAATGCCATAAAAACGAAGATGCAGGCTGCTGCAGGGCCACTCTCGCAGCCCCCGAGGCGCCCCTTCATTCCTGCGCCTGCGTAAACACCGGGCCCTGCGGCGGGTCGGCTCCGCCTGCTGTGCGGGCCCCGGAGGCCCAGGCTGGGGCGCGGTGCAGGCCCAAGCAGATGCTTATCAGGTCGTCTAAGGAGGAAAAAATGTGGGTCTCCCGCCGTGGAGAAGCTTCTCCAAGGCGGCCATCTCCACATAAATCTGGCGGCCGAATTTGTCTTTCTGATGGACCCTCTGTGGGCTTCACAATTAGCTGTTTTCAGAAGCCCCGGGTGCCCAATGGGACAGCCCAGCAGAGGACAAGTGACAGAGAATGAATCCCCTTCAGAGGGCGCAGGCCCAACCTTCCGGCTGTTTGCAGGCCGGCAAACATCTGCGGGAGCCCTGGGGTGGGTGGGTGGGTGGGGGATGTTGCAAAGGTAACTCTGGAGCAGCAGGGGCTGTGCCCTGGTCAGTGGCCTGCGCCTCGTGGCCAGGCCCGCCAAGGCATCTGAGGGGCAGCTGCAGGCCCTGGGTCTGTGTGCCGCTCAGTCCAGTTTTCCTGAGTTGGGGGGGCAGTCAGGGAAAAGGCGAGTGAGGCTTAGATGACTCAAAAGCCACTTCGGACCACAGCTCTACTGCAAAGGGCCTCGTGGTGAAGACAGACAATCAGGCTGCCCACCCCCCACCCCACCTGCCTGCGGGCGGCTGGCTGGGCCCAGTGGGAGGACATGGGCGTCCTCACCGGGCAGTGGAGCACACCCCCCGCGCTGGCTGACTCGGCGCACAGCACACACTAGGCCAGATAACCATGGGCCCCATTCAGGGCGGCAGCTGTGACTGTTTCCCGGAGAAGCCGCCATTCCAACTCAGCTCCTGACAAACGGCCCTGGAGGCCCCAAACGGGGCTGCGGGCAGAGGGTTCACAACAGCGCTACTGCCATCTAGCGGCCGCCCGCCCCGGCTCCTCAGAGAGCCTGCCCGACCCGAGCACCGGAGGCCCCCGGGGTTTCCAACAGCCCCGGGTTTCCAACAGCCCCGGGTTTCAAAAGGGAGCAGGGCAGTTCACGGGAGCCCCCCAAGTTTCAAACAGGAGCAGGACAGTTCACAGAGCCGGCCAGCAAGGCTGACCCCTGGAGGCCCCCACCCCACTGCAGAGGAGACCCTGCGGGGTGCGGGAGAGCGCCAGTGTGGGCCCCACAGTCCTCCACAGGGTCCCTGCGGAGGAGACCCTGCGGGGTGCGGGAAGAGCAGGAGGGGTGAGCGAAGGTGCGTCCAACTGTCCCCAGCCCCATTCAGCGAAGGCTCGTGTGGCTGGAACCCACTCCTGGAGCCCCAGGCCAGGCAGGAGCCGCAGGGGCAGGCGGTGCTCACAGTGTCGCAGCCCCCACAGAGGGTGGGAAACAGCTGCCAGCAGGAGGCCCGAGCAACGATGTGTGCCCCGAAGCAGGACCACCTCCCCGCCTAGGACCTGTCCTGGGCCAGCCCTCCTGAGCAGGAGGCCTTTGGGGCTCAGCGTGACCTGGTTTCTGTCAGAGAACCCAGATCCCCGGGTCTGGGTGGGCCTGCTCTGCCCGCAGCATGCTCAGAGTTCAAAGGCTCGACAAGGGTGGCCCCCGAGAAGTTCCAAAGTGCCCCAGCCAGTCTCCTCCCACTGGCTTAACTGTGCTTTAAACCCCAGCCCCTCCTGGGCCTCGCTGTGGATTAGCACAGAACACAGTGTCCCGGGACCCTGCCCCTCGAGGCCTCCCTGGGCCCCCAGGTGGTGGCAGCCGCACACACACGCTGCCCACCCCGGGCAAGGGTGCTGCCGTCCAGCCGCACACGCATGCTCACCAGCTGCACGTACGCCACCTTGTAGTCTGGCTTCTTCACCCGGACACTCCTGTGGTCCCTCTTCCTGCCGGAGCCTGTGGGGGGAGAGATGCCTCACTTGCCAGCACTCAGCTTCTAGGAAGACAAGCCTGCGAGAACCGGCTGGTCGCAGGCGCCCACACCTCACACACAAAGGTGCTGCTTCCAGTTCACAGGCTGTGCTCTCAGGGCCAGGGCCAGGGCCCAGGGCCCAGGGCCAGCCACAGCCCCCTGCACGTGTGTGAGATAACGCAGGGGACTGCCTTCCCGGTTGGCCCAGCACCCTTGCCTCAGACTGCAGGCCCTCAGGCAGACAGGGCAATGGGGTCCCTGGGAAGGGCCAAGGACGAGCTCTGGGGAGGAGAGCACTGCGGCAGTGCCCAGAGTAGCCCGTGGGGACAGCGCGCAGCTCTGCCCCCACAGAAGTGGGACCCTGGAAGTCGCCTGAGCACTGTGCCAAGCACCAGGCTCACAGAGCAGCCACGAGGATGGTGTGGGTCAGTGGCACGGGGCAGCCATTTTGCTGGTGGGGCGGGGGAAGGGCTCCACCCACGAGACAGGCACAGCCCTGCCTGGCACCCACCGTGCTGCACCCTGGTCCGCACGGCGGCCACTGGCACGCTGTAAATGCGCTCGAGGTAGTTCCGCAGGTCCACCCTGGTCATCCTGGTGGGGAGGAGGACAGGGATTGTGAGCCAGGCTGGGGAAAAGCAGCCAGGGCAGCAGGGTGGGCGCCCAGGCCGTGTCCATGCTGGACCAACCCAAGAGGCAGCAACCAGTCCCCACCCAGCACTCCCCCATGGACACATCGGCATGGGGGCGATGGAGGGCTGGCCTGGGCTCCCTGTACTAGGCTGGTCCCGTCGCCCTCCTGCTGGCCCACGTTCGAGGCCAAGCGACCAAGCTCCAGGGACTCTCCCGAGGGAAGCGACGGTCTGCGAGTGCCCCCTGGCTGCCGGGAGCCCGGGCCAACCTGAGTCCAAAGCCCCAGGACGGCCTAGTGCGCAGCTGCCGCCCCACTGCACGGTCCTAACCAGCATTTCTGAAAAAACAACTCTTGCGTTAGGTCTTGTTCCCTTTTCACCTTAAATACATCAGAAGCCCGGGCCCTCAGCCACCCCTGCCCCTGCCCCTGCAGGCTCACGTGGAGCAAGCTGAGCCTGGACCTCGCTGGGGCAGTCACACCTGGGGTTCGCAGTAGCACCCTGCAGTGAGGGTGACAGGGAGGCTGTGCCCCTGGGGCGAGCAGAGGCCCGATGCAGGAGCCCCTGGAGGACCCTGGCTGTGGCCCTGTGTCAGCAGCTCCAGGGACTGGGCCCAGCCTTGGGGGAGCGGGGGGTGGGGAGGTTGGGGGGGGCACAGCCACTTGATTCTACAGGACAGCGGGAAAGAAACCGGCTCTGGCTCCCCACCCAGCCTCTCCAGGCAAAGGGCGCCCGCCCGGCCGCCTCAGCCAACAGCAGGCTTCTGTCAACATCCGCAGAGCCTCTGGGTGGCCACGGGGCTCTCCACGGTGGGAGGTGGGAGGGGACTGGCACCCCCGCCACGGCGCCTGTGGACTCACTCCATGGGGATCCGGAACTGCACAGTGTCCTCAGGCTGGGCCGAGCCGGGCCGCACCAGCTGGATGAAGAAGTTGGTGCGGAATACACGGAGCTGGGGGTTGCCCAGCTGGTAGAGAGGGTACCTGTGAGGGAGACACTTGAGTCCACACCAGGTCCAGAACACCCACAGTGGGCAGCCGCCTGGTCAGCCGGGCAGGAGGCACAGCGGGATGCTCTGCAGGCCAACGCCCCACGACCCTGGCGCTCGCTCACCACCTGCCCAGTGTGGGCGGCCAGCCCCTGAGCCCAGACCCCGGCCCTGATTTTAGGTGACGTGGACTGGTGACCCCTGAGGCTAGCCTACAGAAAGGAGCCAACGAACAATTCAAGAAATAAACAGAGGCCACAGAGAACGTGCTCCCAAGTCCCCCAACAGGCCAGTGAAGAGGCCCAGACACACGTGTCTGCTCCAAATGGCTGTCCCACAGTCACATGGCCCCAGCACAGCTGTCACCACCCCAGGAGTGGGCCCCACTTGGGGCAGGCCCACTGCCAGCACAAGTCACCTACCAACTCCCTGGTGCCGGGTGAGGTGGGATGGGCAGAGCGCTGGCCCCGCCGGGACAGGAGGCTCCGGGGACATGAGGTTTGCAGTTCACAAACCCCAAGCTTACCCTGAAAACCCCCAGGGTGGGCAGGCTGGGAGCCCAAGGGCAGGTCTTGGTGGGAGGTGGGTGCTGAGAGCTTCACTGTGGAGCTCAGCCGTCCCCAGTGACCCATCAGCAGCACCCAGCACAGAGGAAGGGGCTCAGTGGGGCCAAATCCCACACTGGTTCTCGGCTCCCACATCTGGGGAGGGTGAGGAGGGCCAGGGACTCAGAGGACTTGGGCAGGGGCAGTGGGCTGGGAGGTGTGAACTGAACAGCTGAGCACCGTCTCTCCAGGGCACGTGTGTGACCGCCTCGGCAGGACCTCTTTGTGGCATGGCCTCTGCTGGTGTGGACACTGTGAGGGCTGGGAAGGTCTGAAGGGTGGGGGGCCTGCTGGTTTTACCCTTGCCAGGGCTCAGGCTGACCCCTGCCCACCCAGAGGGCTCTTTTCCCCCCGTGGTGACCAATGGCAGCGCTCGCTGTAAGGGGCAAAGGCTGGGACCCAAGGGTCACCGTGGGAGTGTGGGGGCGCTGGCTCAGACCCTCCCCACCATCTGGGGCCTGAAGGCTGTGCTCAGCATCAGCTGGAGAGAGGCCCGGCATGAGAGTCCAGGTGAGAGGCGGAGGCCAGCAGGGGCGAGCATGTCCTTGCCCCCACGCTGAGCCCCAGGCCCGCTCAAGGTCCCCGTCTGAGGCCCGGGACACCCCACTCCCAACTTGGGAACAACCAGAGCTGCTAACTACCCTCCTGCTGGGTCCCCAAACACAGCTCCCTGGGCCTCCTGGAGGCCCTGCACCCCCGTGGGGCCCACCCCTGGCCTCCCTGACCGATCCCGCGGTGTTTCGCAAGCACCTCGACCTAACATCTCGCAGGCAGAGCTCTGAACCTCTCCTCTCTCCTGCAAACAACAGGCTGGCTGGCTGCCACCAGCCCTCCCGCCCTGTGGCCCCGAGGGTGACTCATCCAGGATCCCACCCTCTCCCTCACCCCACCTCATGGCTCCGCTGCAAGTCTCCCCCCCAGGGCCTCCCTGGCCAGCACAGCAGCACGTGCACTCAAGCTGGGGCCCTGTCCTGGTCCCCTTCCTGCCTGCACGTCCCTGGCCTCCAGGGTAGCCTTCAGGGCCTGGCTTGGAGCTTCCATTCCTTGAGGCCCCTGCCCCTTCTAGGCTTCGGCAGAAAGCAGTGTCCCCTCCTCAGGGTCCCGTGCAGCCCTCTCCCCCAATCCACACCCTGGCCCAGCCATGGAGTCTGCTTCCACATCTGTGCTGGGGGTGGGGTGGTAGGGAGAGTTGGGGCGCCACTCATCATCTTCTCTGAAGGATCAAGGGCATGCACGCATGCATGTATGCATTCATTCACTCCTTTATTCATGCTTCAAACATGCATGAGCTCACGAGGCCTTCTGTTCACGGGGCCATCGGATCCCTACTTAAACCCACTCATTCACTTATTCACGCATTCACACATGCAGCAGTCACGAGGCCTTCTGTTCAGGGGGCCATCTGATCCCTGCTTAAAACCAGGGTGGTCGGCTGGGCAGCGCGGGGGAGGGGCAGGTGGCGCGCGGGGGCTGCCCCGCCCCAGTGCATCGCGGGCGGGGCGGGCCCTCGGGGGCGGGGACTGCAGGGCGGAGGGTGGGCCCCGCGGCCGGACCCAGCCCGGTGTCCGAGTGGGTTCGCGCACGTGGCCGCAAGGGTGGTGTAGGCTGCGGGACTCGTACCGCACTCCGGCCGGCCGCGCCCCTCTTCCCAGCCCCCCTCTCCGGGCCGGGGCCCCCCGACTCTCCTTGACTGTGACCGTGATCGCCCCGCCCCGCGCAGGCCGCCCTACTCACAGCACGTTCCGCGCCATCGCCAGCTTCCGGTCCGCGGGCAGAAGGGACGGCGTGCGCTGCTCGCGCGGCCTCTGGCACAGCGCCCCCTGGCGTCCGGAGGGCGCGCCCCTCCTCGCGCGCGGAGCCCTAGGCCCAGAGACCTCCGCACCTGAGCCCCACCCGCTGATTAGGAACCCAGGCCCGAGTCCCTGTAGCTGCCTCTCCCCATTCCCCCACTCCCCCAGGGCTGGCCCGTGCCTCTCTGCACCCGCAGCGCACTCCACAGAGCAGGGATAGCGTTGACAGGGAGTGTCAAGCCAGCAACTGGGAGAGAAGGGCCCCAGGCAGCTGCTGTGGAGAAGCAGCAGGCTGTCTTATAGGCTGGGGATGGGACCTGAGAGGGCAGCAGGGCTTGGGGCCTGGTGGCATCCTAGGGAGAGTGGGAGAGCCTGCAGGGAGGCGGGCGCGTGCCCCTCCTAGGGACCCAGCTTTGGGGCAGGGACAGCAGGCCTCCCCCTTGGTGTGTTTGCTGATGGGAATGGCATGGTGGTCTCACCTAGGACTTGGGTGCGGCAGAGGACAACCGACAGGTGTAGGGCAGGGCAGGGTGGTGACAGTGGGCTGCACTGCCTGCTGGGGTCAGGCAGGGGGGAGCACAGCTGTTCCCTGCTGGCCTCCAGGCCCATGTGGAGGAGACCTGATGGAGGGGACATGTCAGAAGGGCCACCGTGCTGGGAGCTGGGGCCAGGGCTGGAGGACCAGTGGTGGGGCTGAGAAGGAGGGATGGAGCTGCAGCAGGCCTGCCCTCACGCCACCTGGGGCAGGGGTCTGGCAGGCTCTCTCCTTCTTACAAAGCGCTGGCTCCAAGGCCAGCTTCTAACCTGAGGGTGCCATGTTGACCACAGAGAGGTTGCTAGAAGTTGGATTCCAGGTTGGGTGAGGCTGATGAGGGGGCAGTGGGTTTGGGGGCCCTGCTAGGGTGCAGGCCCCTCAACACTCAGGCTTGGCCTCTGCTGATCTGCCAGTTGGTTCCTCCCCGCCAGGCCTGGGATTTCTGAGCACAGCAGTGGGTCCCGCTGCCCCCACCCTGAGGCAGCGGGACCTGGGGGAGGGCACGGCCGCCCCTCCGTGCCCCCTTCTCCCTGCCATCTGCCACACAGCCGCCGCCGCCCAGCTTGCCCCTCCTGGATTCAGCAGGTCTTCCCCGGCCGCGGGCTGCCAGATAAAACAGAGGACGCCCAGCTAAATTTGAAGCTTCGATAAACAACGAGGTTCTTGCTGTCTGGGTCAGAAGTGACCCCTCTTTACAGTGGGTGCCCTGGTGTTCTGGTCCTGGGGACTCAGGCAGTAAGCCAGCTGGCAGGACAGGGGGTGTGCCAGGAAATCTGTTTCACTGGTGGCAGTCTTGCAGCAGTGGGGTGAGGTGGTTCCCTTCTGATTCGAAGGCTCGATGCAGGCCAGGTGGTCCTGTGTGTGACCGGTGGTCGGTCTGCAGAGACAGACACAGGCAGTACAGTCCAGGCTGGGTGGCAGGCTCGCCCCTACCCAGCCCCTTGCCCGAGTGGCGTTGGGAGCTCCAAACAGGCCACGCCCCCAGGGCCCTGGTCACCTGGCCAGGGAAGCGGGTCCAAATCTGCTGGCCATGCTGAAGGAGCGCTTGCCATTCACATCCAGGCCGAGGCCTGTGGGATCTGCCCGCCTTTGGGACCCGGGGCTCTGTGCTTCTCCTGGGGCTCCTGGCCCCTGCCCGGCACCTGGGCCTGGCTTCCCTGAGGCACTTCTGCTTCTCAGAGGGCCTGGCACACGGGGACGGATGGCCACCGCCACTGTGAGTGGTCTTTGGAAACCCAGGGCAAAACCTGGCATCTCACTCGCCGTGATATGAACGCGGTTACCAGTGTTTGCCCTGTTTTGTGTCTCTGAATCTGAGACTTGTCTATTTATGTCTTTTGCTCATTTCTTCCCTGTGACAGTGTGTTATGGGCTGAGTTGTGTCTCCGAAATGCATTCCTGGAGCCCCGACTCCCAGGACGTCAGAACGTGACTCTGGAGTTGGGGCTCTTAAAGAGCCGATTAAGCCTGGCTTAATTCAGCCCTGCTTGATGAGGTCACTAGGGTGGGTTCTAATTTACAGGACCTGTGTTCTTATCAGAACAGGAAACCAGGACACAGACACACACAGAGGGATGACCGGATGACCGTGTGGGACACTGGGAGGAGACAGCCGTCCGCACACGCAGGAGAGAGGCCTCAGCAGGGCCAGCCCTGTGACAGCGGGTCTCGGACTCCAGATCCCGGGACGGGGACCATGAGGGTCTCTGGTCCGAGAGGCCATCTGTGGGACTGGGTTATGGGCGCCCCGGCAGACCTATGAGGGTATTAACATCTCCGGTGGATTTCCAATGTATCGAATGTATTCCTTATGTCATCCTCTTGTCTGTCCTGTTAAACTCAGAGCCTTTTCCCAGTTCGTCTGCCTTTTCATTGTTCCAATGGGCCCGGTTGACATGTGTGGGACACGCAGCGTGCACGCCTGGGGTACACCGTCCCACGGCCCTGACCGAGGGGAGAGCCAGGGCCGCTGTCGCCCAGGAGTGCCCGAGAGCCCCCACGTGCGGTCCTTTCCCTCTTCCCTCCCCGCCTCCCCCTTCCCTAGCGCCAGTGACCTGGTCAACTTGCATTTTATAGAGTTTTCCATAAATGGAAGCATCGTATATACTTTTTGTTTGGCTTCTTTCCCCAGAATGACTATTGTGAGACTCCTTCGGGCCTTGCGTGCGTTGGCCTGCATTCCTCCGGCCGCCGCAACGTGGACACACCACGGCTTGTTTGTCCGTGCCCCGCTGACGGACGTTTGGGCTGGTTCCAGTGTCGGACGATGGAAAACAAAGCAGTGTTTACATCCATGCGAAAGTCTTTACAAGGACAAACACTTCCTTTTCTCGTGGGGAAATGCTGAGGAGAGCGGGCGAGAGCACAAGGGAGGGAGGCTGGCGTTGGGGGGTCGAGGGGAGAGACTTCGCCCAGGGGGTCATCTCGCGGTCCCCCCAGCTCCCCGAGCCAGCGCTCGCCCACTCTCCTGGGCAGGGGTCCTGTGATTGTAGTGCTGCTCCCCCAGTGACCGAGGGGTCCTCGTTTTCATGGCGCCCTGGCCGCTCGTTTGTCTTGTTAATGAGGTGTCACTTCTAATCTTTTGCCCATTTTTTAAAAGCGGGTTGTTTGTTTTCTTATTATTAAGTGTCTGCACTTTTCTTTTTCTTTTTTTTTTTTTTTTGCGG
>PVKM010049268.1:0-10984 GCA_004027735.1 Carollia perspicillata
CCTATCCATGCTTTTTTGGCTGGTATATTCTGTGACTTTGTGCTATGACTCTTTGGCTTCCTCGGCCTTTACCTGCCCCTTTCACTGCTTGAAGAGAGATAGCAGAGAGAATGGACTTTAAACCTGCTGTTGAGCCCTGGCTGGTGTAGCTCAGTGGATTGAGCACGGGCCTGTGAAGCCAAGGGTCACTGGTTCAATTCCCAGTCAGGGCACATGCCTGGGTTGCAGGCCAGGTCCCCAGTAGGGGACACATGAGAGGCAACCACACATAGATGTTTCTCTCCTACTCTCTCCTTCCTATCCCCTCTCTAAAAGTAAATAAAATATTAAAAATAAATAAACCTGCTGTTCAGACAGGCTAGTAAGCCAGGACAAGTGGAATAGGGACACTGAGACAGGTAAATGGCCAAGCAGCTTGCAGCCACCTAGTAAATCGCAAAATTCTACCTTCTCTAACCAACGACACTTACTAGTCGATGGCTTACGGATGTGGCTGGGTACTCCGTTGGGTACAGTGTCATCTTGATGTGTCAAGGTCGTGGGTTTGATCCCAGGTCAGGGCACATACAAGAATCAGCCAATGAATGTATGAATAAGTCAAACAACAAATCGATGTTTCTCTGCCCCCCGCCTTTCTCTAAAATCAATAAATAAAAATGTGTTTTTAAGAGTAAATGGATTATACTTCTCCCAAACTAGAGGGTAAACAGCTTAAATCTCCCTACTCAGGGAGACAGATACCAGAAATCCGATTAGTGCCATTTGTGCCAACCACATCCAAGGACAGATGAAGTCAGGGGAATAAATCTCATTTTGGTGCAGCAGCATAAAGCTGATGCCTATTTTATTGAGATCCTCCCCAAGACCTCCCCTACACACTCACCCTTTAAACCCCCGAGGATGAAGGCCCCTGTACGTGCCTACCCTCTTGGGAGCACGCCTGCACTTCCGCTTTCCGCCTGCTTCCCCCCAGGTGCATTACCTCTGCCTTTCTCCTGAGCTCCAAGGGCTCTTCTTTTGCTTCTGTACCTTGTTTCCTGAGCCTATGCAGCCCACCTGGCTGACTTCTACTACCTCTGTAACTTTCTAAATAAACTTTCTCTTCAATTTGAGTTCTTGGCTTTGAGTTCTTTTTTTGTGGAACTCAAGAACCAAGGTCCAGTTTGAAAGCCAACATGGCAGGTAATACTATAACCTTGGAGAGTTGCTATTGTTCCATCAGTAGCTTTAGGGAAGAGTCAGGGGCGATCAAGAGCTGAAGTCTCTATGAAGGGGATTTAAGGCCCAAGTCTTTATCCTTCATAATCACTGAATGGACTAACTGAATGCCCGTCACTCAGGACACACAGCTGCGGGCCCTAAGTTTCAGGACGTTCATTTAAGATTTTACTGCCTTCCCCGCAATTTGTCATGACAGAATGACTTATTGATCACAGTTAAAACAGTCTAGGATATGGTAAAGATGTTTTGTTTTGTTCTTGTGAATGCTTTACCTCTTGAGGTAAGTCCAAAATATCTAACATATGACAGTGTAAATACTTAGATAGAAAATGTACTTACACATCAAAAAGCAAAAACATTTAGGAGACTATATATTTGCCTACAGGCTTAATAAAATATTTAAAAATATTTTGTTTTATAAGTCACACGCTTTAATACAAATTTATTTCGTATCCAATAGAAAAGCATGTTTGGAATCTATTTACAACACTATACATTTGCATATATTATATACAGTTAATGAATTTAATGAAAGTGGGCAGGGAAACACAATATATATGGAAGAATATGCCTGTACATGGTTTATTATCATGGTCCTTTGTGTTACTGAATTTTTACTGTAGTAATAAATACAGTTCTATATTTACACATCTTATAAAACATCTCATAAATGTATTTTTTGAATTCCAAGTTAAAACATCTGATCAAAATAAACATGCTTATATAAAAATAAATCTACCTAACAGTATTTTGGTTTGGGTGCATTGAAGCTAATATAGTATAATAAAGTTATGAATTAATCCTTTGACCTTTAGTACTTAATAATTTTGTCTCTTAAAATACCTAACACATGTATTAAATATGAAATAAGCAGAGAAGTCATGTTCCTGATGTCAAATGGGCTGATCAAACACAGCACAGCTAAAACCAAGCTAAATAAATGGGGTAATGTGTTACCACGTCCCTGCTGCATCCAGAGTGGTTTCAGACACATTGCTAGAGCTATTAGAGATACGTGTGTGAGAAGCTATGTCGGTGGATTTAATTTATGTCATGTCTGCACTTGATCCATTACCTTAAGATGTACATCAGCTTGAATCAGCTGATAAAACCTCCTGCAAAAAATGTGCACTCACCCAGGAGAAAGGAAAAAAAAATCCTAGGTTGCTCACTATCTTTACTAAGTGTGTCCATTGCCGGCAATGGAATTTTCTTCTGAGTTCTGGGCACCAGGCAGTTAAAAATGAGTTCAACAAGCAAACCTCACCTGTAGAGGGCTGCCTTCATGGCAATTTAAGAATTTAAGTTCATTTTCCTTTCAAAATATTTGTAAGCAGTTTTATTCAACTGCAGATGGAACCATCTAGTGCAGATAAATAAAACCAGGCATTTCTAAAAATGAAGTGGCTATGAGTAAATGAATAATGCCTTCTATCAGCCATTCCCGGGGAGACTGATGACACAGGACGATCCTTTCTGAGGAAAGGCCGAGGGGGGCTAAAACCTCCCCGTGTGGCCAGGACAATGAAATCCTATCGCTCACAACCTTCACCTGGTTTGCAGGCCATTTAAAACCCTTATTGTCCTAGTACCTCCAACCACCTTCTACAGGGTTTGGGGGTTTAAAACCTCTTTTGTGAGCAAGGATCCACTCCCCCCTCCGCCCCCCACCATTAGATTGGTGAGTTTTAAAAGAATTCAATTGAACCTTTTTTGAACATTTCAATCTGCTTTAAAAAAAAATTCTAGGCTTACCTACAGAGTGTGTCTGACCTATCTCTTTGCTGAACAAATTATACAAGCAGCATTGAGACTCGTTTTTCACTCTCCAGCCTCAATAAGTTTTCAGCTTTCTCACACTAAGAGATTTAAAACAAAATCAAGTTTCAACTCCGTTCTCTTTAGTTACTGCTCTGATATACTCCATCTCACATTTTGGGGTTTTCAATTTTTGAAAACGTTTTCTCACACATATTCATTAGAGACATGGGACAAATGCCACGGATGAAAGATGACAGCTTTCGGTCACTGGATAAGCTGGCGGTGAGCTGGAACTGGCAGGCAGGTCGTAGGCTATGCTGGCACTGGTGAACGTCACCAAGGCTTGGGTCGAGTCACAGGACTGTTTCTCCACATCATCCGAGTTAATAGACATCAGGCTCGGATGTTTCGATCTTGTCCAGAAGTGGGCTTGCTTTCCCAGGCTCCCCAAGTCCTCCTTAAAATGGGGGTTGAAGAGGATGTAGAGAAGGGGATTGAGACAGGCAGGAAGGGGGCCAATCACCAGGAGGATAAACTTAATGACTTCAGGACTGATGAACGTGAGGTTCAGTAAAGAAGAGAAGGACAAGAAAGCCACCGGGCAGTAAAGAATACAGTTGGTGAAGAGCAGGAGCGCAATGTGCTTCACCATAGCACAGTCCCAAATATTCTCCAGGTCCCCCTTTTCCAAGCTGCAGTAGAGCTTGGTGTAGGCGATGGTCATCACGAGGAAGCAAAGGGAGTTGAGCAGGACGAGAGCGACCATGTAGCCGGTGGTGCTGGGCTCCCCGAAGGGCAGCGGCAGGCAGAGCGGGGAGGCGCTGTACTCGCTGCCGCCCAGCAGGGGCACCGTAGCGATAGTCAGGGCCAGCACCGCGCAGAGCAAAATGACTGCTTTCAGACTGGAAAAAGGAGTTTTCGTTTCAAATTTTGCAGAGTATTTCACCGAGAACCCACGCTCCAGCGCTGCCAGAGTCAGCAGGAAAACAGATGATTCTGAAGCGAAAATGGACAAAAACCCGACGACTTGGCAACCTACCCCTTGCTCCCACCACGCACCGTGCCGTGCAAAGCTGCCAAAAGTGACCGCGTCCACGCCAGCCAGCACAGCACTGGAGACCCCCATGAGCATGTTCATCGCTGCTATTAACCCAATTAGCAGTTTGACGGGGGAAATGTACAGAGGGGCTCGGAACACTGTTGAAGTCACCAAGGCATTACAAGTAAGGGCCAAAACTGCAATGGTCCACACTCCAATTCTGATCAGCCAGCTACCAAACAGGTATTCGCAGAGTTTGAAGGGGCCTAGAAGTCCAGGGAAGAAAAAGACCGGGTATCACATTATGGCTTACGACTTTTGCCAAATCACCTCTGTGTTTCTCCTATTGGGACAGCAAGTGATAGTGGCAGGTAATAGCCACAGAGACACCCAGTTTCCTTGTGGCACACTGCACTTTCCTCCACCACTGTCGTTACTGCCTTCAGTGGCAATGAGGAGGTTAGCACACCCAGGTGCTCATGTTTTCCAGCTATGGAAACACAGAGACATGGAGATGGGGAACTTAGATCACTCAGTTAAGGGCCCCTAAATACAGCGGTGGTGGAGCCAGGTAAAAACCCAGGTTTTTCAGTTTTTTTTTTTTTTTTCTCTTTTGGAGTGCTTCAAGAAGATTCTGTAAGCAGGGAAGGAGAATCGTAGGCAAATACTCCATAATATTGGAAGAGGATGTGTGGATACTACGAAGACACGTTTCTTGAAAGTCTTGCCTTAGGTTTGGGATGGCATTTGATGTTTAGAATGGCAAGGGACATTCTAACTGTTGAAAAGAAAATATTAACCTTCCCAGCTGTCTCTTTTTTTCAACTGGCCCTTCCTGTTTCTGGAAACGCACAATTTATGATATCTGTATATACAGATATTTTTTACTTATACATAGAAACTATTATTTGCTTTAACCAAATAGCTAGTTAGGGAAGAAATTGCTTTCAAAAATCAGTGATTACAGGAAGCAAGACTGTTGCTTAGTAGTTTAGGCCAAATTGCTAATATTGTTTTAAAAATTACACATGCTTCCAGCCATAGTTTCCATTAACCTGAATCAAAGTCTCCCACAAAAATTTTATTTATGAATGAAGACCAACTCCAGGGAATGAATGCATGTATTTTAAAGGTCCCCATGGGGCAGGACATTGAGTAGCCACAAAGGGAGCACAGATTGCGCTCGGAGGTGCAGCCACGTGTCACTGATGGCCTCAGAGTCAATGGTGGGGATTGCTGTTGAGGCCGTCCTGGTGTCTTTCTCACCTGGGGAAGGGGAGCATTGCACTGAGTGAAGGGCTTTCAGGTCTTCCTCAAAGTCAAGCAGGAGATCTTCAAGATCACGCTCATCTGCAGGAAGGAGAGGTCCTGGAATGATTAGTTCTGCCTCCCTTTTCAGGGGACCAGGTATCAAGGAGGAGGGTCCTGGATTGCTTTTAAACATGAAGGGTTACAAAGGGAACTGAAAGTCGGACATCCAGCTCTTTCCTGAGCTCTGGCCTTCTTGCAAGTCTGCTTGCTATATGGTTGCGTTTGGATGTTTTACTCAGACTACCATATGATATAATATTCCAGCAAAGCTGGGGGGAAGAGAAAATAACCTTGGACTCCAGGTCCTAACATCTAAGCTCTCTCATTCTGTTCTTGCTCCTTGGAGCTCACGATGGCCCCACATGGCACTGACCTAAATTAGAGAAAGGCTGTGAACCTCTGCAGTGCAAGAACCTTTTTACCCTACTTTCCAACAGTTGGATAGCTACAGTGAAGTGTTCTGGGCTGCGTTCTCCGATGGTGCTTGGTTTAGGTATGCATGAAACAGGAGTTTTGTGATCTAACACACTTTTCAAAGATTTCATCATGGGGTTTGGGCATGAGTACTTTTTAAAAGCTTCCATGGGATTCCAATAGGTGGCCCAAGGCCGAGCATCACTGTTCTTGAAAATAAACTCCATGAAGAACCTTGTGTCGCTTACTCGTTGTATACCTCTAGGGCCTAGAACACTGCCTGGCACATAGTAGGCACTCTAATTGTTTTACTTTATTTTTTTTTAAGGGCAAAAAGCTAAAGCAACAGCAAGTGCAAGACACATGCTGTGGCCGAAAACAAAAAAGCCAAGGGCCGAAATATGAGCTTCTTAAACTGATGTGTGTAGGAAGAAATGTGAAGGTTACGTGCAGAGAGACTGAGTCATACTTGCTTGGGAATCAACGGATCATTAAGGCCCAAAGGAATGAAAGCCAGTCTGTGCAAACATGCAGAGTTGGCAGGAAAAGGACAACCGAGGCTGCCCGGAGGGCCTCCTCATGACCACAGGTGTGGTTTGAGGTACATTGGTGTCTATTTAAGTAAGGTCTTACTTCAAGGAAAGCCAAGTGCTTTACAGACATTATCTCATTTCATCTTCCTGGCAGATCCCCCTGTGGGGGGTAGGAGGGGAGAATTACTTAGATAAGAAGTTGGATTCTTAAGCCCTTCTGCCGAAATATGGAGGCATCTAAAATGCCTATATCCTGCACATAAGAATGAGAATGGATTCTATCCTCTGAAGAAAAGAGTGCAGAAGCATGCTAGAAGAAAGTATCCACAGAGGGAAGGCCCTTTTAAAAGTTTATGGAAATATTAACATCATTATTAATAATCACCCCATATTTATACAATATGTGCTAAGGGAGATCTAATAAATATAAGAAAGTTTTAGAATGAATGCACAAGGAGCTTTCTCTCTCCCTGGGAGTCTTTAAAAGGTGGCATGGACTCCCAGCATGGACTCCTAGCATGGATTCCCAACATGGACTCCCAACATGGACTCCAGCATGGATTCCCAGCATGGATTCCAGCATGGATTCCCAACATGGATTCCCAACATGGACTCCCAGCATGGACTCCTAGCATGGATTCCCAACATGGATTCCAGCATGGAGTCCCAGCATGGAGTCCCAGGGAAGTGTCTGGAGTTCAGATGATCTGTTTGATGACTTTTCAAGACCCTTCCAGACACCATTTCATTGCCAGGACAGTTGGTCTTACCTTGAACTTGAAACATTCCAGCATCTTTCTTATGAAGATCGTCTGTAGTGCTATTGTCTCCTTTATTCCATTGATTAGAAATTTTATAGACATTCTCACACACTCCAAATGCACAGCACTGGTAAGCATAAGGCATTTCTATAACCCTTTAAATGAACAAAACCAAAGAAAAAACATACACTTAAGAAGTAAATTGTTAAATGCGATGTTCATCTTCTTTCACTCATTAATTCTACTTTTGGATTTCAGCCTCAATACATAAAATATTAACTATGTGCATAAAGATGTTTTTATTACAATGCTATTTATAACAATGGAATTATTAAAAAGTATTGCTCTGAAATGTTAATAATTGTTGAGGTTGAGTGACAGGTATATTTTTCTCTACTTTTATGTTTGAAAATTTCCATAATAAAACAGTTAAAAAATGACTGCTAAGGAAAATTGTAGCATCATTAAAAAGTGCTTATGGTATAACAAAATGTTAAGTGATGAAAACATAAAAGTTCATATACGTACTATGATTCTAACAATTAAAAATACATTGGAGCCCTGCTTGGTGTGGCTCGGGGGATTAAGTGCCGGCCTGTGAACCAAGGGGTTGCTGGTTTGATTCCCAGTCAGGGCACATGCCTGGGTTGAGGGCCAGGTCTCCAGCTGGAGGTGTGTTAGAGGCAGCTGGTTGATATTTCTCTCATACATCAATGTTTTTGTCCCTCTCTTGTACCCTCCCTTCTCATCTCTCTAAAAATAGATAAATAAAACCTTTAAAAATACATTGGGAAGAAAGTCTGGAAGGAAATAGCATAAAAAGTTGTTTAAGGGTATTTTTAGATTTTTCCCCCCTCATAACACCAAATTCTCTTTTGGGGTTATGGTTTTGAAAGTACATAAAGAATACTTTGATTAAAAAGAATACATATATATAATCTTTCAAGGGATGTCTATCAATAATAACCATAACAGATTTTAAAGAGCATTACTTCCTCAAGCAAATATTAATTTAGTACATTTTATTAGAGTATATACACAAGCTAGATGAATTTAAAAATGTAAACAGGAGTACAATAATGTTATTATGTTATTTAATTACATGTCCTAGTTTACGTCCCGTGGATCCATGGTCTTCAAACTCTCTCCATGAACTGCATGATTCCGGGAGGCCTCTCCGAGAGCCCGGCGGCATGGTCAGGAAGACCCATGCTCCCACTTCGGAGCTCATCCGAACAATGCCTCGGGGCAGGGGACTTGAGGGCATGAAATGCAATTCAAAAGGGTTCCACGACCTCATAAATTTTGAAAACCACTATAACATGTCTGTTATTTCACATGACCACAAATGTATCTTATTAGTTTTAATGATAAACTCACTTGAGTTCTGGAAAGTTTTCAGATGATATCAAACTCTGTAAGGCATGATTTCCTGTTAATTTTAAGTGAGTTAAACCATGTAACCCAGTTATAGGAAAAGACGACAGGCGGTTGGACGATAGGTCCCTGCAAAACATCAAACAGCAGTCGGCTTTCACTCCGTGCTAGCATCAAGTGCTCATGTTAAAAAGCAACCTTACGACGATTACACTGTTCCAAAGAAACTGCTGAGCAGGCTCTTCCCTTGCAATGGTAAAAGGAACCATCTCATTTTGAGTTCCTATACCTTTTCTGTTTACAATCAGAACTGCAGAGGGGAAATGTTTTTGTCGCATCCACATAGGAATTTGTATATTCAGCTGAGTTTGGCTAGGGGTGGGGGAGAGCTGAAGCATAGTGGCAGGTGCTGCATCTAATTTGGGAAGTGATGCCAACTGGATTAAGTTAGGGGTGAGGGGAAAAATGTTGTTGGGGATTTATTCCCTTCTCCTTAATTTCTATTTGACCAATTCCTTCTTTCTCTATGAGACAAGGGAGATGAAGAGAGGAAAGAGCAAGAGGTGGAAAGGGAGGGAAAACAGGGGCAGGAAGATTTTCTATTAGTCAAGATGGCCAATTATATAATGGAAGGCCTTTAGAAAATATTGACATCTTAGTCCATTCCACCTGATCACTCAGCAAAAAATGCAAAATTTTACCTCAGTGACCAGAACGAGCTGTCACCCAGCTCTTTAATTAGCCACACAACGTCCCACATGGTCTGGGAGGGGTGGGGGGCTCCTCTCCAGTCTGACAGCTCTGGTGTGGAGGACACTGAGGGCTGGGCAATCTGCACTGTGGGCTAGGGTTGGTTCTTCACTATTAAAAGACCTGCCAAAACCAGCAATACAATACTCACAGCTTTCTTAGAGATGGCAGAGTTGAAAATGCACTGGGGTGAATCACAGCAATTTTGTTCCAAGCTAAATTCCTATTTAAAAGAAGAAGTGAGATGATTATACATTTTAAAAAATGACTGTGTGAAGTGTTATAATATATATTCATTCTTTTAACAAAATTTAATTTTAATTCAGGATAGGAACAATTAACTTGTCAAATCATCCTTCAGACAAAAATACTAATAGTATAAAATGATTAAAGAGAACTTTAGAGCAACCTTGTTTAAATCAATCAATGAAAATTATTCAGGTGGATATTTTAGTTTTTAACCTCTTCTTGCTAAGAAGTAGACTTTAACATGGGTATAAAATTTTATTAGGGCATTTCTAAGATGAGTGGGGCTAGGGAAGTGGGAAGAGATAGGACTTCTGAGTGATCAGGTGGAATGCTTTGTCAAGCAAGCACATTTTAAGTTAGAAAATGTCCCTGGATATGTAATAAAATTCAACAAGAATTTGTCATTTTGTCTACATTGCTCATGATGTCAGGCCTTAAGAAAATCAGAGAAGCTTTAAAAATAATCCTAGTAAACGAGACAGATGTTTAAATTCTTTTTTATAAAAGACTTTATTTATTTATTTTTAGCGAGAGGGGAAGGGAGGGAGAAAGAAAGAAAGAGAAACATCGATGGGTGCATCTTGCATGAGGGGCCTGCAACCCAGACCTGTTCCCCAACTGGAATCAAACCAGAAACCTTTCGCCTTGTGGGACAATGCCCAACCAACTGAGCCAGGTTGGTTAGGGCTGACATTTAAATTCTTAATTGGGAAATGAATGAAAGAGGGGCTAGGATACATTGAAAATAAAATCCTTTGATAACAAAGAAAATCTACAGTGTAAGGAGAAATAAAATTCCCATACCCCTCCCCTCCACAAACATATATATATAATTTCAGAGGAATAAGAACTTCTACATTTTAAAATGGAGCAAAGAACTTCAAATTTCTATGTTTTTAAATGCTTAACTAAAAAAGGTAACAAAAGTGTAAATATTTGAATAAATTAAAAGAGATCTGAGATCCAAGGTGGCACCTTCTCCCAGGACAAAACCAAAATTACAACTAAATTATAGAACAATCTAGCTGAATTAACTAACTGAAGACTAGCTGAACAGAAGTCTTACAACTAAGGATTTACAGGAGAAGCCACATACAGATTGGTAGGAAGGACAGAGAAGTGAAAAGGGCTGGCTCTGCTCCCATGGGTGGTGGCTGAGATTCTGGAGGAATAGCACACCTGCAAAGGTCCCCCTTTAAGACCAAAGGGTCTTGACCTTATGCGAGGCTCCCCAGCCTGGAGAACCAGAACTGGAAAGAGAAGCTCACATAACATGTGGCTGTGAAAATCAGTGGGGACTCTGTCTGCCAGGGAGAGATAGGAATCTGCTAGAAACCCAGGAGTCCTTTTAAAGGGCCACTGCAAATATCTCGTTTGTAGCCACTCACCATAGGCACTGGCAAAGGAAACGTAACTCAGAGGGCAGTGTGGCTTCAGGGAGAAAGCTGAGGGGCAGCTGCTAAGGTCCCATTAGCTGAGTCCCTCACTCATACCACACACAGACACCATCTTTCCTGGGTCGAGCACTCCTCTCCATACAGCACCAGCCTAAGTGAATACACTAACTC
>PVKM010049269.1:0-10982 GCA_004027735.1 Carollia perspicillata
TTTTTTTCCTAAGATTTTATTTATTTATTTTTTTTAGAGAGAGAGGAAGGGAGGGAGAAAGAGAGGGAGAGAAACGTCAATGCATGGATGCCTCTCATATGCCCTGACTGGGAATCAAACTGGTGACCCTTTAGTTCACAGGCCGGCACTCAATCCTCTGAGCCACGCTGGCCAGAGAGGCCTCTGTTCTTAATTAATATTTTCTTCTTCTTTTTTTTTTACAATTCTTATGCTTGTGAACATACTCATTTTTGTATGTATTCCTTTCTTAATCAATTTTTGATTGTAGATAATAAGTATATAAAGAAGCTATAAAGTAAATTCCAACTAAATTTGGACTTTTCTTATTACTGTTTTAGAATTGGTAAATGGATTTCTTTCCTCATAGAATCCCTATAGGTGAACTACCTTGAAAAAGTTTTAAAATTTTATTTTTGGAAGTTGAAAGCCAGAATCATTGCTGGGAGCAAATTTCTAGACTCTTCAGCCATGTTTGTTGTACCTGGTTTGCTGGGCACATCCGTCTTAGTCTAGTTGTGTTTCTTTCCCTTTATTGCTATACGTCCCAAGCATGGGAAGGTTCTATGTTCTATGAGATTAAGGAGACATTAATAATGTAGAACTTGTTTTATAAAACTTGGAGATCTTTTCTGAATCCTGAACTCTAAAGTAGTTGAAGTTGGATTTATGTCATGTTCTCTTCCCCTAAATTAAACAACTGAAGTTCTACTAAATGAATAATTTATATATTGACAAAAAGAATATTCCATTGGAGATAAAAAATCCAAGATAACCCTTATAAATTTAATAATTATCAACTGACCATTGTTTCTTGCAAATGTGACTGGACTTATGCCGATCCAACTTCCAAATAGAAGCTCTAGTCTCCTTTGCAGTGAGTGTCAAAGAAAATTCAACTCATGAAAACTATACATGTGTCCTCATATATTCACACTGGATCTGGCCTTTATTGTTTTTAAATTATAATGAACATGTGCACACTCTAACCTGTGAATTTCTGTCACTCTATTTAATGAAATCAAATTGATCTAAAATAACAAACACATCATTAGAGATTTTTCAGAATCACTAAAGGATAGTCATCTTCTTCAACACTTTCCCAGTGTGTACCATCGCCGACTGGTAGACACCAGCCTTCTGACATAGAAGCTGTGTTGCTCCTATGGTCTGAGCTATGTCTCAGCAATGGGCAGCTACCTTCAAGTGTAGAAGCCATTCTGTTCTTATGTCCTCAGACTGACAGGCAAAAGAAGCCCTTCGTGGTGGCAAGAGAAGACCACAGAATTTGCCCACTTAAAAGCAACTAGAAACATGTTTCATCATGGGTAAAGGCATTAAAAATCTCCCTTATAAAGTGTTTTAAGGGAAAACATTTTGGTCAAATAAAACCAGAAGTACAGAAATAGAAAAAAATAAGTGCTTTTTATGTATTTATTATTTTTCCAGCATAACAAGACTTAGCATATATTTTCTGGAAAAAAATCTGTTTTTAAAGTTAAAACTTATTTCTACAGTAGTTTTGACCATAGGTTCTTCCAAGTTAGCAGAAAAAAGTTTTAAGAGAGTTTAAAAAGAATGGCAAATTGCCTATCCTGCTGAGTTAGGTTGGATTATATATGAGCTAAGAGGACTTTTTGACTTATCTCATTTAAGTCTTGTGGTGACATTTGTCAACTTTTTCACTACCCAACATATTCCTATTTGAGAGAATGTCATGATATGTGAGTTTTAATGGAATTCAGAACTCTGCCTCCAGCAAAAGGGAGTTAGAATTCCAGGGTAATATTAAAAATGCTAACCAACCCATATAGCTGTATGCTGCACCTGTGTTTATAGGCAGTAGTCCAATCTTGGGGCCGGGGCTCTCCACTGTTCCCAAATGCAGCAGCTGGAAAGTGAGTGCATGACTTTGGTCAGCCAGCTGGGTCTTCCTGCCTAGGACTTCGTTTTGAGTGAAGGACAAAAAGGCAGAGGGCTGGTTTGATTCATCCAAGCATAGCATCAATGTCCAGTGGAGACAGTACCCAGCCGTGGACAGTGATCCTGCAGCCACTGTGCTATGCCCAATGTCTGTTTGTCCTGGCCAAGCTATTCTTGTTGGAAAAAAAATCACTTCAGCACTCCCTGCCTCCTGGTTCTCCACAGCTGCTTCCTTTCCTGCCATTTTCCAATCTTGTTTCTCCCTCCCCATTGGCTCTGGCAACTCCTGACACTTGCTCAATAACTCACTTTGCTCTTAAGATAACCAGATCTTGGAAGTTTGTGATCTTTCAGATGAGGAATTCTGGTAGATAACTAACTGAAGACAGGCCCAAGCTGCCTACTTGATTGCTTCTTTTCTCCTGGGTCCATTTTTGTCCTTGCAAGTTTCTGGAGGAAGACCCATGAAGAAGGAGACAGAAGGCTGTCTTTCTGCACCAGTCACAGAGATTTCCAAGAAAGAAGGTTATTCCTCACTGCCTCCCTGCCCTTCCCTCTTTTAAGAACTATGAGAAAGAAACTTATGTGTTTTCTCCACTGAAAGCCACACATTGTTTTGGGGGTACATAATAGGGAGATTTTATTTCTTGCCTCCATAGGCATTAGAGGAGGTCATTAACAGCAAATAATTTTGGTTTTGAAGATTGATTGGTTAAGAAATACCCAAGATTTTGCTGTAGCATCTTATTTATTATGGCACACAAGTAGATATTTTGTGTAAAATTATTTTATTTCTGTACACTCCCCCTGTGACAGAAAAGATGCATGTACTCCATAAAAATAAAATTAATTTAAAATAAGAAAAATGAAGTTAAGTGAGAATGCACACAGGTATGAAACTGGGACACAAATTATATGCCAAGAAACCTTATATTTACTAGAAGCGAGCCATGAGTTCTGCAACTCACTCTTATAGAGCAAAGCGTAGTGTGATATATATGTTAACCTATAAAAATCAATTTGAAGATTTAGGTAATAGATGTTTCCTTAAATAGGAATGGGCAATTTGTTTTCTTTTCCCCTACAACTAGATATCTAATAACTATCTGCCCTCAACATTGTTTGAGCATTTTCCAGCCCCGTAATCTTTAGTTGTCTCAAGTGTTTTATGATTTAATGGTAGTACCTAGCAATAACTTTAAAAATCATGAATTAAAATTTGTTGTCCCATTGTTATTTTATGTGACTCAGACATTCAGTTCTGTGTTGTTAGATTTCTCAGGGGTTTTGGAGAGCCTAACAGATTAACACAGCTTTTTCTGTTTTCAGAATCCCATTAACTTAGCAGTTGTCAAATTTTCAGCATTTATTGCCTTGTGTTTAAGGAGCTACTGGTTAAAAGTTATGTTAACTTATGGAAAAGTTATTCAACTCCAAAGAAACATAATTGTTTTTTGAGAAGCTTGTAATTTAGTCTAAGTTCCACTTGACTCATCATGGGAATAGCTATAACACTCCTCACCGGAAGTACACACTGCTATCACACTCAGCAGAACCAAGGCCAGCTGTGTGGGTTCTGGGAACAAGCAGCCCTGCAGACGAGTTCCTGTTATATTGGACACACCACCTTTTACTCCTTGAGCCTTGGTTTCTTTATCTGTGAATGGGGATAATAATATATATCTCAGAGAGTAGTGAAGACTGAATTAAATAATATATTTTTAAAACCACCCTGCACATGTCTGGCACATCATAGGTGCTCAAACTAGCTCTTCAATGACTTTACTTATACCTGACACTGTGGTTCTATTGTGAAAAGGCTTTAATTGAGAAAAAAAATAATCTCAAAGCAAATAAAACCCAAAAACTCTCTTTTGAGAGTATCATCAAATTTGTGCAGAAAGTATTCATGTTTGATAATATAATTAATCTCTTCCATTAGACATGTAAACTGATTAGCACAATAGAGTAAAAAACTTCTATGAGTAATGAAAGAAAGATACATTGTAGCAATAAAACAATGACATTTTAATTCTAGTTTTTGTGAACTTTATATATGTTTCTCATCAAGAGGTAGGATCCTTGTGTGTGTACCCTCCCTTCCTCCCTCTCCCCTTCTCTCTCTTGCTGCTGTGGTGTATTTTAAATGTCTGAAGAATTTAGAAGTTTTAGAGAACTCCAGCAGCATTCTAAAGAGGAAACTTAATATCCAGGGTGACTGAGTGACAGTACTTCATTTAGAACTTGTTATTTGCCTCAGCACTGATTTACTGCAGATCCCACACATATTTGGCTGCACATTTGAATCACTGAGGGACCTTTTGAAGAAGGCTGATGTCTGAGCACTATCCCCAGGGACTTTGATGTAAATGGTATGGGACCTGGGCATTTTAAGATTTAAAAGTGCTTCAGGAGTTTCTAGTGTACAGCCAGGGTTGGAATCCACTGCCTATGTGCGTGTAGCTGATTGATGTCCTTTATGTCTCCTGATTCCCAGATAATAAATGTCCCCCTTTCAGACCTCTCCCCTGCACACACACCCCCTTCCCAATGGGATGATGGGGTTAGGCACCTGTGCTGTTGGCTTTCCTAGGACCCTGCACTTCCCCTTTCATAGCACAGGTTGCATTTACTGTGGTTGTTCTTTCCTCACACTAGACCGTAAGGACCGTGAAGGCAGTGGGAGGACTGCTTTTCGCCACTGTCTTCCTGGCTTACCTACTTATTGATGCTTATGGCTGAATAATTATGTAAGTGCTTTTTTCCCTCAAAGGGGTCACAGTACTTTCTCATGTGTTCAGATAGTTCAGCGTGAGGATGTTTGAAGACCAGATGTCAAGGAGAGTGAAGATGCGGGGAAGCTGGGGATGGGATGAAGTGGGGAGACGAGGGGTACCCGCAGCGGTGGTGGCCCTGAGGGAAGCCAGGGGGGCTGCTAATTCCGCTGTGTTTCACTTAGAAAAATAGAGATGTGGGCATGAATGATTTATTAATTTATTGTGCTGGAAACTATGTTTTACACTCTGTAGAATAAACCCCACAGAGAGTCTCAAGAAATTTTGAGTTGGTATATCTGCAGTGAATCAGGATAGAATAAAGGTGGTAAATTTTTCATTAGCTACCCAGGTGCCTCTCAATACGTTGATTTAGAACCTTAATTAAATCTGTTCCACTTTGCAAAGGAGTCACCAGGGACAACATTAGTTTGGTTTATTGGGAACCTTGGTGGTCTATTTGCAAGTCAGCTATTGACTCTACCTCATCAAGGGATTGAATTTTCAATGTGTCAGTTTACCCATTTGTAAAATAGTAATATCAGCAGTTGCACTGTGCAAATCCCATTCACTGTTGGCAGAATATCCATAGAACTTCTGACAGATTCATTTAAAAAATGAATAACATTTTACTGATTTGATTGCAATTTAGCAGATACACATTTAACACTTCAATTATATTAATCAAAATGAAAGTTTTCACATGACAGTTTTAAGCCAACAGTCTCAGTGTTTGAACCTGTTTCACCCTTTTCATTAGAGTGTGGACTTTGATAACTGCATAATTGTAAAATAAAACCAGAGAACTCTGTTTCAGAGATTTTTTTTGGCTTTTACTCAGGCCTTCTGAGCAAATGAAAGAGTATTTCTATTTCATCCATGGAGGAAAAGGATCCTCTCTCTCCTTTGTCGCCCTTGCACTGGGGTTCAGTGCTTTGCGTTATTTCTGTGCACTCCGGTCTTGCTGGCAACTCAGATGCGTCTATAAGGCTTGAGTCATGGCAGTGTTTTGTATTGTATGTACTTACTTCAGTCAAACCTGGAAGTCCCTTCAGACTCCTCTTTGCTCCTCAATTCCTATATCTAGTCATAAAGTCCTGCTCATTTTTTTTTAAGTTTGGCCACCTTTTCTCTCCTCTTTCCTTCTTACAACAACCATTCTCGTTAAGCACATGATTTCTCTCCAAGAACATTTCAACAGCATTCTAAGTGGTTTCCTTGCTCCTCTGTTCAGTTCATCTTCCACAGACACCTCAGAAACTGATCTATAATCCAAATTATAAAATACACTTATGGATTGCAATTACTTTAAAGTTCCATATTTGCTTTTCTTAATGAGTTTCTGCATTACTGTTTGTATGAACAAAGTTTGCCGAGATCAAGGCACTTTATAATCCCAGCTTCTTGGGCTGACACACCAAATGGTCCAGTGGACCACCCATCCAGGTTCTTGGCCAGGCCAGTGAGCCTCCCGGTTATACCAACTGCCTATCATTGCACAAACAGCCCCGAGAGAGGCAGTTTGCACGTTCTCATTCCACTGCCTGAGAGACCCTTATCCTCTTCTCTTTGCCTAATTTCTGTTTCCCTTCATTACCCAGCTTGGCTATAATGTCTTGTGGAAAGCTTTTGCTGTTTACCTCTCCCTGAACTCCAGGCCAGGTCAGAGCATGCAACTTCCATACGCAAGTGCATGCCATTGGCTGCACTGACACATTATATCGAAGGTACCTGGTGATAGATCTGTCTCCACCATTAGGTGATACATTTTTTTAAGGATCTGGAAGCCAATTTTATTCATTGGAGTTATTATAAAAATATTGAAATGAATTGGGCTTGCTATTCACAGAGTCTAATGTAGTTTGTGAGTGAGTGTTCAATAACTATTGAAATTTTTAGGTTTGTAGATTTTTGCGTAATACAAGAGAGATCTCTCATAAGGAGGCAAACTTAATCACTTATATTAAATCAGAATCTGACATCCACTTCTTAGCAACAGTATGGTGTGGATTGGAGAAGTTTAAGGTAAATTAATTTCAGGTCTTTCCCACCCTCAGTTTCTATTTCTTGGAATTCCACTTTGGAGGTTATTATAATCAACAAATTAGTCTATCTCTCACTTTAACAACAATATTAAGAAAGCATATATCAAAGAAAGTGCTTACAAAAGAGGAGTCAAGTGGACCCTTTCTCCCTTGTCCTTCTTGGCCGATCTTCCATCACAGCCCTCCGCAGCTTCAACCCACCGATCTTTCTGTTTCAGCCTTTGGTGGGCTTCTTCCAGCCTCTGTAATGCTGATAGTCCCTCTGTGCGGTACACCTACTACTTCAGCAGATTCTCAGCCATTCTTCTGCTTCAACCAACATGCATTGGCGACGCCTTAGCCTACTCCCAACCCCAAATATCCAACAAAGCACAAGGTAGATTTTTTAACTGTGTAGTCCAAGTCTTTACTTGCATGTCCCATAAGCTACTCAAACTCAACATAGCAAAAAATAAACTTCCGTGTCTGCCCCAGACTTTTCTCTCATTATTTTGTCTCCATTTTTGTGAATGGGAGCAATATTCATCTAACGTATTTATTTTCTCTTATATGCTACACCAAATTAAAAAAACACACTTATTCTGTTTCCATAACATTTTAATTTCATTACAGTTTTATTATCTACGGGATATAAACTGGTGATGCTCTGGCTAGATCTGGCTCATAGACGAGTTTAGTGTAAAACTTGGATGTGAATGTATTCAGGTGGGCATGTGCTCTTCAGCTTGCCACTGGCCCCGTGGCTCCTTGTTGAGTGGTGTCGCCCTCTAGCTGTGGTGATGTCACCTACCCGGTGCTTTTAGGTTTCCCCTGGCTTACACCCACACTCTCTCTCCTAAGTGCCTGGGAAGCCTCTTAAATTGATTTCTGGATACCATCCAAGTGATCAGATCACCCTACTCTCTTACTTAAAACCTGCAAAGGCTTCCAGTGCCCTAAACAATGGTCTCAACCCACTCTGCTCATCTGAATTCTCTGAGGAACTTAAAAAGAATCTCACTCCAGACCTATTAAATTGGAATCTCTGAGGATGGAGCCTAGGTATTTTTTAAAGTATCCAAAGTGATTCTCACTTGCAGTGTGGACTAAACCACTGGCCCATAGAATAGAGTCCCAGTTCCTTAACTGACCTTACTGATTGGCCAAACTCATCCATGCATATTCTCCAGTATTGTCTTGGAATTTCCCTCACCCATACTGACTTCCCTGCAGCTCACAGGAGCAGTGAGTTGCTTCAGGCCTCTAGGGAGGTCACAGCTCATGCTCCTTTACTTCTTGTCTCCCTTGCTAACATCAATACATGTCATAAGACTCTGCTCCTCTGGTATCACTCCCTATGAAGCGTTTCCAAGAAACCTACTCACTCCCGAGAAGGAACCTCTATACTACCTTTGTATCCCATGACGATACTGGCTGGCTATACATCTATGACAATACTATATTGCAGGGCTTCTCAAGCCTCAGTGTGCACGCAGATGCACATTTGATAAATTTGGATTGTGATTCAGTAGGTCTGGGGTGGCGCCTGACAACTGCGTTTTTAACAAGCTCCCAGGTGAGCCACACATTGAGTACAAAGGCTTTCGCGTATTTAATTGTTCTTATGCATACATCTCTTTGCTTTCCTGTATACTTCTGCAAACAGTGACCATACTATGGTCATCTTTTTATCCAAGCTCAATACCCGGCACATAGTAGTCACCCACTAAGTAGTGCGTAAATGAAAAAAATGCATGATGAGTGATTGAGTGGGCTAGGGGTGGGTGGATGGATGAGAGGAGAAGAGCAGGCAGTTATTATGTATGTCTTTCAATTCAGTCAAAGGTGTAAACTTCTCTCAAAGCAAATTCTTGCACATCCCTTTTCTGCAGTATTTTGACAATCATGCCAGAAATTATAATCTCTCAGAAAGCAGCTTCTTTCCACCCTTCAAAGGAAATAGTTATAATATTTCTGAAAAAGAACTGCCCTGGATTATGGAAATCAAGGACATTAGGGCACAAGGTATTTTATGGCTCTGAAGAAAGAATATACATTGGAGAAAAACATGAATGGTGACAAGACATATGATGATAACTCGTAGCCAGACAGCTGCATGGCCATTATTTTTAAGGCAATGTCTTCATTTTCCCCAGAAGAGTATCCCTCACGCACTGTACATTTATGTGGTCAGATGGGGGACAGTGAGGTGGGGTGCCCAAGGGCACCAGCTTTGGTGCTCCTGCATGATTTTTTTGATTCAGTGATACATCACCTATATGACTTTGACCTTTACCAGATAGAGTTTCTTTATGTATATAACAGGATAATATAAGATTGCAATTTTACTATTAAAGAAGTTAATAAGGATCACATAAGATACTGCATGTGAAGGCTTGGCACAATGTTGGGTATATTGAAAAAAGAAAACTTTCAATGAACGTTAACAGTTATGACTATAGATGCAGATGTTAAGGTCACCCCGATTCCTCCCTCCATGCGGACACGCTGGGGGCATACTTCAGTTGAAGAAGTACAAGCATCGGGACCAGGAAAATCCAAGTTAAAATGCTAACTTTTGCTATTTACTCACTGTGTGACTGTGAGCAAGTCACTTGACTTCTCCTAACCTGTTCTTGGCCTCTAACTAGGACAAAATAGTATCTCCTTTACTGAGTTATTGTAAAACAAAACAGCTAGCATTATACAGGTTTGATTTATCTGTTGAACTTGAAGTTATCTTTGGAAAAGTTTAGATGTAGTTTTTTTGCTACTTAAAAAGGAACAACCTGAAAAATAAATTCATTTTATAATATAATGCCTTACTATAATAAAATGGCAGGAAGCATATGTTCAATACATTGTGATGATTTTCAAATGACTGGCCACTCTGCTGGTAGATAGAGTGGTAACATAGTTGTGGTCTACAAGGCAACGGCCGTCTCTGGTGATCTAAATCAAGAGTCAGCAAACTATGGCTGATAAGCCAAATACAGCCCACCACCTATTTTTGTAAATAAAGTTTTTTTGGAACATCCTCCCAATCACTTATCTGGGAATTATCTATGGCTACTTTCTTGCAAAAAGGAAGAGCTAAGTAGTTGGTACAGAGACCATCTGATATGCAAAGCCCAAAATGTTTATTATTTACAGAAAAATTTGCTTGCCCTTGATCTGAATTAATAAAGTATATTGAAATATTTCTGTAAAACAGAAAAACTGTGGGTGATAAACATTTCAATATTAAAATTTCCAGGACAAAGCTATTGCTTCAGGATGCCCAGTGGTATAAGAGCCTGGGAACTCTATGCGGGGACTTCAGACAGCTATGGAGACCCTACTTTGTAACCTGTCTCAGAATTCTTTACATTCCTCCATGTAAGATCAAGACAGAGAAAAAAAACGAAAAACAACTAACCTTTTATGCTGCAGGTTAGACAGAACTCAGAAAAGGTTTTATCTAGCAGAGACATTTCTGTGATTGATCTGTAAATAAGGTATGAATCCCCCTCCCATCTCTCCACCCCTGCCTCAGAGTACCAGAACTCCTTTCATGTTTAATTTCTATAACCTTAAACCTGCTGTATTTAAAAAAAAAACAATGACTTCTTCCATGATAAATAGATATTTACCATCATTAATGGTCAGGGGCAAAAAACAAGTTTAAAATCAGAGACAATTTTTACCCATTCAATTGACAAAATTCAAATATCTGACCATACCAAGGGTTGGGACAGTTTAGGACACTGGATCTTTTATGCATTATATGAATTGATATAAAAATTGATGCAACCCCTTTGGAAAATATCTTTCTCCTGAAGTTGAACACTTATTACTTATGACCTTGCAGTTCTACCCCTAGGAATATATATTCTGCAATAACACTTACATGTACAGAACAGCATAATATCTGTTGTGTCGATGTGCACAACAGGAGGTAAAAACAACCTATAAACAACCTATCATCTATCGGGGAAGAGCAGATGAACACACTTGGACTATAGAGCAACTCAAAACAAAAGCAATGTTGTCAAGCAAAAAATTTAAACATATTTTAGTAATATATTAAGTAGAAAAGTTCTTAAAGATTTTATATACTATATTTTTTCATAATGTGAAAACAATATAAAAATACTAATTTTTTGAAATAAGGATGGAATAAAAATCATATAATAGGAGAGTTGGGGAGGGGCTGATGATCAAGGCCTTCAAGGTGGTGTTTAGTTTGCGGGAGCGAGTTAAG
>PVKM010049270.1:0-10993 GCA_004027735.1 Carollia perspicillata
GGGCCCCAGAGCACAGGCTCTAGGTGGTCCTTCGAGACTGACCCCTGCTCCAGAGGAGGTCTCTTGAGCTAGGGTGGAAAGGACGAAAGTCTGAGAACCCAGAAGTCTTCATGTTCAGTCTCAGGCTCTGAGGGTTTCTGAGGAGCTGCTGTCTTGCCTTGGTTTCCCCACTGACTCTGCACATCTCTGCACTACTTATAATGAGAACATCCTATGGAGTTTCTGCTGTTCCCTGGGCTTTCTCAAAGAATCCCCGGGGTAGCAGTCCTGGCAGGAAGTCTCTCCTGGTATCGCCCCTAAATCCAGCTGAGGATACCATAGTCTCTGCTCTCTCTCTTCATCTAGCTGGGACTCTTCAGTGAGGTGGAAGCCTGGGTTGTTTTTTTGTTTTGGCTTTTAGAGATCAGTTTTGTTCACCCCTCTAATTCTGTTACCCAGAATATTTGCCACTCACCAGCAGCCCAGACTGGCTGACAGGAGGCTTGAGTTCTAGTCCCGATTCTGCTGGTGTCATTGCTCTGTGACCATGGGCCTCAGTTTCCCCCCTATGTACAGGGGGCACCTGCACCAGGTTGTTCTTAAGATCTCTTCTGACAGCGGCGAGTTGGGATTCTAAACGCTGGTAATACAACAAATACTCAGCACGGGCCCGGGTCTCCAGTCGTGCACCGCCTCTCTGGGGGAGGGACGTTTTATCAGCGGAGAGGCCCGTGGCAGCCCAGAGCCGTGTGCGCTAAAATCCGAGAGCACAGAATGAGCCGAGGAGCTGACGCCAGGTCGGTGCTGGTTGCCTCTTCCTGCAGAAAGGTGCTCTGGAGGCCCACAAACCCGGTTGTCAGTGCTGCCGGCACCTCTTGGCAGCTGTAGACCTTGGGTGAGTAACAGCTCCCGGAGCTCCAGTGTCTGCCTCTTCAGTCTGGGGGTGGTTATGCCCCCAGGGGTGCATGTCACTCTGTCTCCCTTCACAAAGGTCTTCAGCTGGTCCCATTTAGCCAGTCAGGGAGTGGGGGGCGGGGGCGTCTGTTCACCTCGGTACCCAGGCCCCTGCCTTTGGGACATCGTAAAGGGTTGTTCCCCAACAGGTGAGTCAGATGGAGGTTGAACAGGTAGCTCAGGCCAGAGGTCACTGGCAAAGGAAGGGAGTGGCAAGGAGCTCCTGGATGCTGAGAATGAAGAGCTGGAGTAGGCCCTGGCACTGGCGTTGGGCGAGGCCTGGTCACCGTGCCTGCCCGCCTGGGTGCTGGTGCAGCCCCCCAGCACTCTGGCCCCTCAGCCCCTCTCCTCTCCTTTCTAGAAACAGATGCTCCTTGACTCATGACATGGTTACGTCCCAGTGAACCCATTGTAAAGTCAAAGTGCATTTAATACACCTTACCTACTAAACACATAGCTTAGCCTAGCCAGCCTTAACCGTGCTCAGAACGCTTACATTAATTAGCCTTCCATTGGACAGTCATCTAACAAAACAGATACACCATGGAGTATCGGCTATTTACCCACGGGATGGAGTGGCAGGCTGGGAGCCGAGGCTCACTGCCTCGGTCCAGCATCATGACAGGGTATCATACTGCCTATCACTGGCCCAGGAAAAGGTCAGAATTCAAAGTACAGATGCGCGTTGCTTTCACACCATCATGAAGTCAGAAAATCCCAAGTTGGACCATTTTAAGTCAGGGCATCTGTATTTCCCTTGGATCCCGTGGTGTGCTGGAGCTGGCTGGTCCTGGCTTGTGAGAGCTGATTGTTAAATTTTCAGGATCTTTGCAAGCTGGTTGTTAAACACAGCCATTCAAAGAAATTAAATCCCTTAAAGTTATAATTAAATGAAGTGTATTAAAAACAAAGGAGATAAATACTAAAAAACTCGTCACTTCCTTCCTTATTTTGCTACATTTTACTATTACCTCTGCTCTGGAGGTTATTCGTATGTTTTGTATCATAGGAGGGACATAGGGGAGAGATTGAGCATTCCTTCTTGGTCCCGCCTTCATGACGTCCCGCCCGTAGGTCCCTTGAAACTGGCCTTGGGGAGTGCGTTCGCACCACGGAGACTGGGCAACATTACAAACCTGGACTTGGTTTATCGTGTTGGCTTCACAGTCCTGAGAACTTGATGGCTGCAAAGTTAACAGTGCCGATTAAACTTGAAACTGTGCCCGTTGTGTCTAAAGCCAGTACCTTGGAGGTGGCACAAAAAATGGAGGAAATGCTGCTCCAGGGCGTGAGCCGCTGTCCAGTCCAGCCGGCCTGTGGCTCACATCAGGGACGAAGGCGCTCCGGCCTCCGCCTTCACTGTTTCCCTCCCGCCTGACTCCCTGGGGTCCGTGTGGGAGCCACAGCTGGGAGCGGCTTCCTGCTGAGTCGGTCGGCGTGTTCTGGGCTGTTACACCCACAGTCTACTTCCGTCGGGTCCAGGCTCCCTGGCAGTCACAGCTGTTCATGAGGACACGAGTTTGGCCAAAAAATAATAAACACTCCGTGAGAATTGATTGGTGGTACGGAATTTATAATAAAGAGTATTTTCAGTAAAGTGTTTTATTATTTGTAAATTTGTCAGTTGTGTGCAACGAACACATTCTTCATCCCAGGAAAATTTACACACACACACACACACTTTTCCCCTGGAGAGCAGTTGTTCGACACTTACCAGCATGTCACTGCTAAAATCTGTCCTGGGGCCCCTTCGAATCCAATTCTCTCCCCATTCTCTTTCCCCGTCAGCCTGGGAGAAATGCTTTTCCAGCCTTCGGGTGGATTCTCCCCATGATACCTACTGTTTAGAGATGCTCTGTGTCCACAACTAGTTGAAGGCTGAGCTCATAGTAGGCGCTCAAAATGATGACGAGGAGAATGAGGGCAAGGGCCAGGTGGCAGTTCAGAAAGGGGGGCGTCAAAAGTTATTTTTAATTTGGGGTACCTACTAGGTACCCAGAGGTCTTCAGGGCCCATCAGGAAAGAGATGTGGGCTGTTCACTGATCTGCAGGGTGGATGCTGGGGAATTCTTCTCCCTGGTAACCCAGGATCACTTCCGTCCCTGGCCCTGCTTAGCCCTTTCAAACACGCCCAGCACTCAGCACCTGCCTGTTGTTCGCCACAGTGCGGGACACAGATTACTCACTGAAAGCTTTTCCTTAAAGTGATTTGCCTCCCAACCCGTTGCGCAGATGGGTGAATCTGCCCTGGTGTTCACCGTAGGGTTTACACCGTAGGGTCTTGGTTCCAATGTGACTGAGGATTGTGGGGTTCCCCGGCACAAAGATGATCTGAGGGGGGGGCTCCAGAGGGCGATGGGCTACAAAGAGAAGAGGTGACCTGGCCCAAAGGGAGGGCTCAGAAGCACACATGAGCAGCCAGGACACCAGGTTTGAGTTCTGCCTCGGCTACTTGCTAGTTTTGCCTCTCTGAGCCTCAGTTTCCTCATCTGTGAAATGGGGGCACCAGCAGTCCCTACCTCAAAAGTTGGAGAACAACCGATTGAGGTACCAGATGGGAAATTGCTCTCCGAGCTGTAAAGGGCAGTGCACCCACAGAGAGGGGGGATCCCCTGAAACTTCCCTCCAGATGTGGGCAGGGGCTGCCCCAGACCCCGCCCTGACTCAGGGCCACACTCAGTTTCCAGATACGCTCCCTTTGCTCCAGAGCAAACATTTTTTCACCTGTGGCATAGGAGGAGGGGGGAATTTTGACAAGAGGCACAACATTTTCCCAGCGCCCCGCTCTGAAAGTGTTTCCAGACCCCCACACCCTGGGTCCCGTCCCGGGTAGACAAGACTTTTCATGGATGGTTTGGTACATGGGTTTGGAGCTTTTCCTCCTCGTGAAATCTGAAGTGGAAAAGCTGACATTCTGCTTTTAATTGATCCTCACAAGATGCGAAAAGTTCCCAAGTAGGTGGTTAGGTTGAAAGCTTCGTATTCTAAATGAAATGGAATAATGAAATCGAATTCCGTTCTTAAAAAAATGTTTTATTTAATGAGGGTGAATGGCAGCCCACCAAAATAGTACGCAATTTTCCGGATTATTTTAGAATCTCTTCGGCTCTGCTTTGCGTTAAGATTGTATTAAAACATGTGTTGACTCAGAGTCAGGTCCCCCTAAAGTATCTACTGTATACAGCCTCTCTTACTGTTCGGTTGAATTCTTCCTTCTCTGGGACAGTATTTGAGACTCTAGTGAGTGTTCTCACACATACAGCCGGTGGCTTTCACAGCTTGTGAGTGTGTCCCCACTGGGTGTGGCACTACAGCATTGCTAACACCTCCCAGATTTGGGGTCCGGTGCCACCCCAGTTCTGATTGCACAGTCTGGGTTGCTGGTCCCTGAGATGCGACCCCAAAAGCTCTCTCTGTAGCATGTTATTCTTGCGATGATAAATATTGCATTTCTGTTAAGCTTCTCAATACAGTTTCAATATCTAAAGCAGGAAAGATATTTTTCTAAATCTCTAAGTTAGATGTAGAAGGTGAATGACACACCATGTGTGTTTCATGGATTAGATGGCTAGAAACCGTCCTGATGACAGAACCTCTGGGGACACACGGCTGGGTGACTGTCTCTTTGACTTTCGAGAAGCCAACGCTAAACCCAGTGCTAAATGGCTCTGGTTGTCGCAATGATGCGGCCCACGCCAATCTGGGATGTCTGTGAATTTTCTACTCTGAATGGTTACTCAACCAAATATTACTAGGGTTTATCTCTAAGTAGTAGAATAAGAAGGAATCTTATTTTGGTCATTAATGTTTCTCTGGATTGTCAAATGTTTCAACAATAAACACAAAATGTGTAACAAAAGTTTTAAAAACCTTAGTAAAATTGTTACAGGCAATAAAGATCAAAGTGAAGCTGTGGTGTATTAGACGACTGTTCAGTAACTACTTACTCCCTCCCCACTCTCAGCAGAGTTTACTCTGTGGCCTCATTGGTGCTGTTCTTGTCCACATGACTTGCTTTGGCCAATAGGATGTGGGCTGAAGCCCCAGGTGCCAGTTCCCAGCCTAGAGATTAAGAGGCATTGGGTGTTTCCTCTCACTCCTCTGAGAACTTCAACGTCTGCCATAACAGCAAGGCCTCGGCCCTTCTAACCGGGACTCTAGAATGGCAAACTTGGTACACACCTGAACCTGACCTCAGCCAGGTACACAGCTGTACCAGGCAGCTCACATGTCTGAAAGTGAGAAAGAATGCTAATTGAAGAATACGGGGTTGCTTGTGATGCAGCAAGTGCTGACTAATACAAAATCTAACCTAGCAGGAAGTGTTTCTACCGCCTACTGAGTACCCCCTTGCCAGGCCTGAAAACCCTAAAATAACAACAACAACAACAACAATACAGCTTTTGCTTTTAAAATAGTTAACAGTTAGAAACAGGTAAAAATAAAAACCACCCATACCTTATCACTGAAACACAATCACTAGCAACAGCTTGGTGTATATCTACCTAACCTCTTATCTCTGATGAGATCAAAACCTTGGAGCCATGCCCGACCCTCCTCCTCTCTTGCTCACATCCAGTCTGTCAGCAAATTCTCCAGGCTCGGCTGAACTTGACCTTTCCCATCACCTCTTCCCTCACCATCGCTGCCACGATCACCATCTCTCACTTAGATTAGATTATGGCAATGTTAGATTATGTAACAGTCTCCTTACTTCTCTCCTTGCCCCTCCCTATTCTCCACGCAGCAGCCAGGGGGCCTTTCGAAAACCTAACTCAGCCCATGTGGCTTTTCTGAACCGAGCTTCCGGAGGCTCCCGCCTTACTCGGGGAGCCTCTGTCGCCACTTCTCAGGCCCTCCCTGCTCTCCTCTCTGACCTCGTCTTTTCTCCTTCCCAGCAACCTCCGACACACTCCGCCGCCCGCGCTCAGCTCTTTCTGCGTCCTGTGGTGGGGCTGCTCACTGGGCAGGCACTCCTACGGCCCACTCCTTTTCGTCTTCCTGTTATTCGGGGAGCCCTTCCCTGGCACCGCAGCTAAAAGTTCACGCTCACACGTGCATGCACACAGGTATACATGCACACACATATGCACCCACAAATGCATGACATGTGCGCGCACCCACAAATGCATGCACCCACAAATACATGTGCGCGCACACCGGCACCTCACATTCATCACTCCCTGGTTCGCTGCCCCATCTTGGCCCCTGCCGCTCCCGAACACACTCTCTGTCTCACCGATCGGTAACCCATTATCCACGCCCCCTGCTGCAATGTAAGGTCCACAATGGCAGAGTATTTCGCCTGTTTTGGTTGCCACTGTACTTTCCCACGTTTAGAACAGCACCTGGCACATAATTAGACACTCAACAGATATTCAAATAAACAAGTGAGTGCATATAAAGTGGCTGGAACGTTGCAGATACAGAATAAAGAGCAATCCTGAGCACTAAAGAGGTTTTTAAAAGGAGGCTCTCTTCCTCTCCCGCTATAGATGCTGTTGAAAGTTGACACAAAATTTTAAATGGAGCATAAGTATATGAAGTCACAAAGGCCTCTGGTAGAACCAGCAGTAAGATAACTAACAAAAGCGCGGAGGCAAAAGGAAGATGAGGCAGTGGAGGGAGTGTACGTGAACAAAATTCCTCTCTCGTCACCTCACCGTACATCGTTTAAGGCTGGCAATTTAAGGACAAGCGCTCTACGTTTAGTCCTTAAAGCAGAGGCCAGAAAGCTACGGAAGCTGTTCCTCAGATGTTTTCTGTTTGGTCCAGATATTACTGATACGATTTTTTTTAGTTGCAACATTTTTCAGCTACAGTTGACTTTCCATGTTATTATGTTTGCTTCGAGTGTACAGCACAGTGGCTAGACAATCATTCGTTAGTTGCTAACTTTTGAAATTTGGGATATTTCTGCCTTCTCTTGAAAAAGACGGGCCCCCTGTTGGGTCTGCAATTCTCAAGTCCAGTCACCAGGTGGCGCAAGAGTAGAGGCTCATCCTGTTACATGTGGTTTGAGCCCCTTGGTTCGCGGCTAAGCTTTTCATTCTTGGTATAAATATTAAATAGTAACGATCTAAAAAATAGATACAAATAATTCTAACAGTAGGTATGTCAAGGCAGTGGGGCCTGGAAGTGTTGCAAAGAAGAAAGAGGAGAGTAATTCCCCGTTCAGAACCTTCTACTCTGTGTGTGCGTTCATTTGAGTTCAGGTACCTATGCCTTGTTCCAATAACAAAAGGACCAGCTAGGTGAAAAAATTATTTAAGAATACGCTTTTCCCTTTAGAAAAAATTTTAAGCCCTGAAAAACACGAAGATCAAAAATAAAAACTCCTCATGCCCTACTAATTATCAAAAAAACAACTTGGTATATATTCATCTAGTCCTTTGTCTATGAATATAAATCAAGCGAGTTAGAAATGAAGACAGGTATTCAGAGGGATCGATATTTTCCATCATCAAGACCACAGTATGTAAAACGTGGAGGCCTCCACCATTTCATATTATCAAGCATTTCACGTGAAGCTAAGTTCATATACATACTGTCTTCGCCGATGTTAGGAATCATATCAGCAATTTCTCCCAAGGTCTGGCTTTTCTTCACTTCTGAGTGTGTAGTAAATTGAATTATGTGCTTACCAAGGCAACATTCGTTTTCCTGGCAAAGACTGAATCTGCCAGTGGAAACCGAGGGTTTTCATTTTCTTTCTTTCTTCCCGTCACTCTTTGCTTTTCTGGTTTCTCTGTGTGCCTGTTTCCCGTCCCCACGGCCCTTCATTTGGCAGCTGTGCAGTTGCTAAGTTCTTCCAGATCTGGGGTCCGATGCCATCCTACATCCCTGGGTTTGACGGGCGCGTCGGTGGTTACTGAGATGTAATCCAAAAAAGCTCTCTCTGAGGCCGTCTGTCCATCAGATGTCAAGTCACGAGATGGGAGGCGGCAGCCGCACTGCCTCTGGATGCCAGGGGTTGTTGCCTTCTCCCTGAAGTTTATCTGTACCACGTCGGGCACCAAGTAAGTTTCCATGGTATCCTTGACAGTCTTCCAACTGTTAGGCAAGCAGATGGGGTAGCTCTCGACAGGAACGCTAAGATTTTAGCTCCAGATAAGCTCTTCATTGCTTTTGATCACCAGCTTCAGGCCGAATATCAGTGAAAGATCTCTCAGTTCACACCAGTGGCTGCACCAGCTTCTCTGCATCCACCATGGGGTGACTTTTTTTGTGACAGTTACAGTGTGACCCTCACGAGTGTTAGCACCTGAGATTTCCAGCCTCCCAGGCTCACCCTTCCTACTACCTGAGCTGATGCCTCGATGTGGGAAACCAAGAATGACCACCCACCGGCCGTCGCTGTGTCTCTGAGTTTGCCTGTGGGCTGGACACTCCCGGACACCGAGAGGCTGGAAGTCAGAGGGGCAGGCCTCAGCTCTCTTTCCCCTCCAACCGCCCGCTCAGACACACCTGTGGGATGGTTCTTCATCTGGCCCCACTGAGCTACTGGACAGTTCCCACGGCTTTTCTGCTCACTCTCAGGTAATGATGAAGGACAGCGTGCTGACGAGAACAACCAAATAAATGCCTTCCAGTCACTTCCAAGTGTAACAACAGTTTATGTTCAGTAATTGCAATGTCAAGTCATAATTCCAAACTTCATTCATGCCAAACCTTTCTCCTCCCCCACCCGCCAACAACCCGACTCCAAAGAGGTAAGGGGCATGAAGACTTCAGGTGGATGCTGCTCTTAGGATGCGGCATCGTGCTTTCTAGACTCAGCGGGTGTTTGCAGCCTGTTTCTTCTCTTGTTAGGGTGCGTTTGGGGGGCCGTTTCTTGGCAATTCCCCCGCTGGGAACCTTTGAATGAACTTCCTTCCGCAGGCTCAGGCGATGGGCCTCCTCTGCCTGACCACTTGCGATTTTGCCCGGAGACCCTTAGCATCTCCACACCATCCCTCACGTTTCCAGGTTGTCCTCCCACGGGGAATTTCAGGCGGTCCCAGGCCAGCTGCCTCTGTGGGATTCAGAACCAGTCCCTGGAAAAGTTCACACCCTTAAACCCACTCTACAGCCACTTCCTGCTGCTGCTGCTGGGGGTAATCCATCATTTTGCAAAGGCTGAGCAGCCACAATCTCGAACTTCCGTTCACCCTCAGGGTGATAGTTCTGGAAGAGATTCTCCTTGGTGACCCACCCCATCTCCTGGCAGGCCAATGAGAGCATTTCCTATCCTACCTCCCTGGCTACAGTGATTGGTTCAAGAAGGGGGGTGTGCCCAAAGCTAAGCCAATCGGAGCCAAGAATGCTTCCGGTCCTGGGAATTAGTTTTAAATCTCATAAGAGAGGCTGGGTTCTTTGTTTTGTTTTGTTTTTTTCCTGATTGCTGAGGGACTAGGATGTGAACCTAGAGCTGTGTCTGCTACCAGCAAGGAGAGCGTGGTTGAGGATGAGTCTGAGACCACAGGCAGCATGAGAACAAGGAGAGAAATAGATTCCTGATGGCAGCGTTTCAGTATCTCATGTCCAAAGTCAGACCCATCCATGAACATTTTAGATATGAGTCGATACATTTCTTTTGTTCTTTTAAGTCAGTGCAATCTATTTTTTTTTTCTTTCACTTGCAATCCAGCAACCTGGCTGACACGTATCAGCGAGGAGGAGGAGGAGGAGGAATCGTATCTCAGAGGAGAAATGATTAAGCATTTAATCCGAGACCTGCCTGGTCTTATATGTCTCCTTGCATGACTCCCATCAAGAATTTCATCAGTTCGTTCATTGAGCAAATATTTCGGAAGCCCTCTGGTTTCCATGACACCTGTGAAGTAACTGTTATTATCCAGACTTTATAGGCAAGGAAATTCAGGTTTCTGCAAGGACACGAAACCTGCCCCGTGTCATACACACTGGCCGCCTCTCGCCCCGATGTAACAACGCCATTGTTTTTCCGTTGGCTGCACCCGCTGCTCTGAGCTGCCCTTCCCAGCCAGTGCCTGGCTGCTTGTCGGATCTCATTCCCGGGATGAGCTCCTGGGGCGGCAGGGCACAGGCAAAGGGTGCCAGTCCCAGGAGGCGACACAGTCTGTCAGGACAGGGGCGGGCAGCAGCCTCTCTGCCTCCTAGAGAACCTTCACATTGCACCCCCATGGCCCAGGGACCCCGGCCATCCTGCAGTCTCCCATGGGACTCGATGCCTGGCATCTATACTTTATCGAGTAAAAGAAATAGTGGAGAAAGCGTTTGCCATGGCAACCGCAGTGCCAGCGTTAGGACTGAAAGTGGCAGGAATGCCCCCTGGAAAGGGCTGCGTACACACGCAGTTCGACGTCCAGGCATCTGTCCCGCAGGTCCATTCGCACACAGACCCGTGTCAGGACCGCAGCGCAGGGCTGGCCAGGTTGTGCGCTGCCCAGCCCTGGGAGCACCTTTCGCGTGGGGGATGGTGAGAGGCAGGTAACTCCTCAATGTCTTCCTTTGTGTGCCCTGTGAACTTTCTCTTTTTACCGTAGTCATACGCAATTTTTTTCCAAAGAAAACCTTGGATGAGTTTAAATTCCTTAATGCATTGCTTGGCACATCAGCTCTCAGTAAGTGTTAACAGCCTCTATTGTCATCATTGTCACTATCTTCACTGTTCTGAAACTCGTAGGGTGTTATTACACCATAGAGACGCAAGAGGGCGCACCACGCATCTAATAAAGAAGTGTTTTCATGGCAGCAGCCCTCTGAGGCTGTGCTTTTGAGGGTTCAGGGGTGGAGGGGAAAGATTGGGGGGCCCTCTACGAATGACCAGGACAAATCTTGGGTCCATCATGGTCCAATCGACCAACCTTTTAAGTGAAATGCCAGGCTTATTTTCTGAGCGTTTCCCTAATGGAAAGCAGGGTGACTCCATTCCCCATAGGTGATGGTGGCAGCGAGGAGCACCCCTCCGACACCGGATCACGTCCCCCCATCTGTGCCAGAGGGATAATAAACACACTGTGCAGGGCTGCTGCTAGGATTAACCAGGGACTCTCAGAGATTAAATGAAAAAAAAAACCAAACCTGAACTCGTTCTTTC
>PVKM010049271.1:0-10973 GCA_004027735.1 Carollia perspicillata
GGTCCCTGCCATGTTATCCTGCCACGTTCCCAGGCCCTCGAGCAGGATAGCATTACATTGTCAGTAGTAATTTAGCTCTCATCTGTCTCTGCTAATTATTGTCACATTCATCAAATTCATCAACAAAAGTGCTCTCAGAAGGATTGCATATTTGCAGTTAATACAGCATAAACTGGTATTACCCATCACCACATTTGTGATGATGAGAGGGACACAACTTATTCATCCCTAATTAGAGCAAGCTGGGTAATTAATTATGCATTCCGCCTTATTACTTCTGAGTTCCCAGATATTGTTTGTCTAAAAAGGGGGAGAAAGCAGGAGAGAGAAGCCTGAAAATGCAAAAAAAAAAAAAAGGGTGATGTGTTTTGTCACATGCGCTATGCCATAATTCCCACCTGACAAAGTAGCTGAATCAGTGGAAAATTGCGAGTTGTCAGCAGCAGAATAAACTGCTGTAATAGCTGATTAATGATCAGCACCTGTGACAGGTGCTGTACGGGACTGTAAACTTGGTTTGATTAACAGTCACTGGACGAATAAATATTAGTGACAGTCATCGGAGAGCAAGTTTGCTTGTTTTCTTCCCTGTTAACAAATCACACGCATTAAAGTTATTGATATTTCTGTCTGAGACACTCTGGGTTTTTTTGTAGTTATCTGGCAACATTGGCAGTGAATTATAATAGCTTGTATTTGTTTTTCTCTTGTTATTTTATTTCAGAACTAAAACTGTATTTTGACAAGATGACCTGTAGGAGTTATAATCTACCAGGTGTGGAAAAAAAGATGAAAAAATAGCCAGATTCACCCTTGGTTTAATATATGCTCACCTGCTAGTAATCTGTGTGTGTGTGCACACATATACACACGTATATTCATTTTACCATTTATATATATATATATACAATAATATTAAGTAATGTTCATGCTAAAAAACACAGGCACAAACTTCAGGTGTGTGATGTTTACTCACTAAAATTTTTTTATGGATTTTCCCCCCTCAGGTTGGACATTTTCCCTGAAAACATTGGCAGTCTGAGTTGTCCTAGTCCCGTGTCTCAATCCCAACCTGAAGGGACCCTCTTCCTGAGACAGTTGCTCACAGCTGTTGCCAGCTTGGTTGCTTCGACTGAATTGACCACTTACAGATTGGTCAAGAGGTGATTAACCTGTCGTAGCTGACTAATTACTAACCAAGATGCAAGTTTTGTGCATAAGTTAAGCAAAGTGTGAATGATGGAAGCAACCCAGGCCACCTGTGCTTTTAGGTCAGAGCACAGGAAGCTATTTGCTTTCATTGTGCTGGTCTGGGAGCATGTATAGAATGGTTAAGATCGTGGGCTTTGGAAGTCTAAAGACCTTTCAGACTTTGGTTCTGCTAACTGTGTGAGTTTGGGTAAGTTACTTCATCTGATTTCTTGTTTCTTAATTGTAAAACGGGAGCATTTCCAGCTGTATTATAGTGTTACTGTTAGGATTAAATGAGATGATATATGCAAAGCACCCTAGCACAGTGCCTTGCATATAAAGCACTCAATACATAAAACTTAGTTATTATTAGTGCAACTGTTTGAAATTTGAATAGTCCGATTAGCTTCAGTTTCTGTTACATAAGATAAAATGTTTTAACAACTTAATTATTTATTTTTACTCCACACGCTCCAAAATAATAACAAAAATTATTTTTTAAAAAACTTTATGCCGACTTATTCCTGAGTGTAAATGGAGAAAAGATGAGTGGTATCTCTGGGTAGTAAGAACCCCAAGGTGCTCCTCTGAGTTATTCAGTCATTTCTCAGAGGCACAACAGTTGGAGTTGACAGGGTGGGGCAGGGGCTAGAAGAGGACACACTGTTTTGTCCCCCCAAATCTACATAGGAATGTCTTCAAACACTTCTGGGGTGATGGCAGACACAGATCTGAGTAGTGATTATTTAGCACAATCCAATATTCTGGTGGAATAGAGATAGTAAGAAACCAAGCATGGATAGCAATAAAGTAACATCGAAGCAAGTTTATTTTTATAATTTATTATATATCTATTTTGTATTGATCATCTAACAGAGAATGAAAGTGATGAATGTTCAGAAAGAAGCAGTATAGTGCAATTATAGTTTTTGAAACAGTGTTCAGAATAAAATTGCCATGTTTTTAGGACATTAGGGCATATGTGCTTGTTGGATCATATTTTTTTCTTTTCTTTTTTGAATCATATTTAATTAATGTCTAAAGCCAATTTATCTAGATAAAAAAGCAAAAATAAAGGAAACTTATAGCTTCAGTTGTATCTACACTCTACATTGATTCTAAGAACATTCTGGAAATAGTTTTTATGAAGAATCACAATGATTAACTCTTTTAAAACAGTATTTCCAATTCACTTCTAAATTATAAAAAAATATGTCTTACAAAACTTTCAGAAAACATAGCCATGTTTAATAAAAAAGTGTAGCACTCTTGTTTGGTAACTGCCAAAGCAGTGCTCTCAACCAACAGACATTGGGACAGCCTGGGAGGATTTTTTCTTTTTTTTAAATAGAGATGTCTTGGGAGGAGCCTCTTGGGCATTGGACTTAAAAAAATTCCCTAGGTGATTATCACATATATTCAAGCTTTGGAACTGTGGATAAATATATAAACTTAGAAATTTATATAATAAGATTTAATTTAGAAAGTAAAAACTCCTTTAAATTATAAAACTATTACTGTGATGCAGATATCCAGAAATAGAAGTGTATCAATATGTGAGCTTTAGGTATCTGAAATCACCACTTAAAACATCATGACTGACATGCTTTATTTCTTAGTTAATCCAATCCAAGAAGATATCTAATAACTCCAACAGTAAAAATGATATTCTGAATTCATCAACTCACTTCATATCATTGAACAGAATTGCATTGGAAACTGCCTCATCTCCTTGGGAAAAATGAACCCTGTGGAGGTGGCCAGACCATTTCTATGGCTGACGGGTAGAGGAACTAGATGGTGGCGGGCTGCCCAGTGATGGCAGCCTCCTTCCGTGTAGCACTCTGCTGCACAATCAGTGACAGAGAACCAAGAGACCAGGTGCTGGGTACTATACACCTATTTCTGTGTGTACTTTGTTACATGCACTTTGGTCATACTTGCATACGTGTGCATTATTGTAGGAGGGTCACTGGTCTGGTACTCCTTCACGACTTCTCATGGTCAGATAACCCAGGCAACTTATGAAATAAATCGAAGATTGCCCTTTTGACTAAAACACTGGTATTCCAGATTATGATACAGTTTCATCTGTTAACCGCTACACCTATCTTCTAGAATTCCTGTGGTCCTATAAAGTCATAAATTCTAAATTATTAGAAACAATTCCATTGTGTTTTATCAAGTATTCTCAAAACAAAAAAAAGTAACCGATTTCTGATAATTTAAAGAGGGAATGTCTCAGTTGGAAAATGGGGTTTGGGGTGGGTTAACAGGCAATGCCCCTTTTCATAGAACGACTTGATCTGTTGAATTTTCCATGGTCTAGACTAGAGCAAGGGTGGGCTAACTATGGCCACTAGTATAATCTTTCCTGACACCTATTTTTGCAAGGCCTTAAAAGCTAGAAGTGGTTTTTACAGTTTTAAGTGGTTAAAAAAATGTGGTGTAAAATTTTTGTGATGTAAAATTTACATGAAATTCAAATTTCAGTCTATATGTAAGTTTTATTGGGACATAGCCTTGCTTATTTGCTTCCATAGTGTCTATGGCTGCTTTTGTACCAAAATGGCAGAGTTGGATAGTTGCTTCATTGACCATATGTACCATAAAATCTAAAATATTTACTATTTGGTACTTTAAAAAATAATTTGCTACTCCCTGCATTTAAGTAGTTAGTGTTTCTCAAGTTTTAATGTGCATACAAATCACCTGGGACCTTGTTAAAATATAGATTCTGATTCAGTAGATCTAGAGTGGGGCCTGAAGTTCAATTTTACATTTCTACCAGGCTACCTACCTGGTGATGCTGATGCTATTGGACCACATCTTGAGAAGCAAGGTTCTAGACCAGGGGTGACAAACTCATTTCCAGCGGGGGCCACATCAGCCTCATGGTGGCCTTCAAAGGGCCAAAATAATTTTAGGACTATAAATGTAACTACTCCTTAATTGTTAAGGAGTTGAAATTACATTCCACCCTTTGAAGGCAACTTGAGGCTGATGTGGCCCCCGGTGAAAATGAGTTTGACACTCCTTCTCTAGACCGCAACGCTCACCATACAGGCTCGCAAGACTGATGCCAGCATGATGAAGAGCTGATCAGTAATGAAGTAACTAAACTCACAAGATTGGTGCAGAAACCTAGAAGTCTAATTTATTAATCTGTGAATGAGAAATATGATAGAGACTGATGTAGAATCTGCTGTTCTTATAGACATGCCGCCTGACATACTAAATTAGAGCAGCAGGATATTTGATAAGAATGGAAGAGAAACAATAGGTGATAGTTGTGCGCATAGATTGATCACAGACTTCAGGCTACTAGACATGTGCTAGCTCAGTGCCACTGGTCCCAGAGCAGTGGTTTCAAAATGTACCTGGGATTTGTTTGAATCAGGTGTGGCAAAGCACACAGACATGGAAATGGCTGTTATGAAGGAAGGAGTTTTTGTGTGCCCAGGTCCCTAGGAACAGGAGGCACAGCACACTATGTAAGGTGTCCACACAGAGAGGTGCCAAGGTTAATCAGGAGGCAGGAGTGAGGAGAAAACGTGGGCAAGAGATTGAATTGTGATTTTGAGGGAAGGAATGAGAAAAACAGGGTAAGCTGGTTTGGGGTGAATAATTTCAACACGTTCTCAGGCTTAGAGGCTATCTCTAGTTGTCTGGTACCTGGCCCTGGAGTGATTATGGCTGGTGTATAGTGGCCCAGAGTATAAAAGCTAGATAGAGGAGTAGGGATGTGCTGGGGGATGGGCTTTGAATTGCTTGGGTTGCATATAAGAGTTGCTTTGAGTTGTTTGCTATTTCTAGGAGACAGCCAGCCTTGGGCGAGTAAGCCTCTCCAGTGTCAGCAAGGCTCCAGATGTTAAAACACTGGAAAATACATAATATAAAATACATGATTAATACAGGTGGGTCCTTGGGACAGGGCCTTTCCCAGGATGCTTGTGGGAGGGACACTGCCCATGCAGTTGACCAATCTCCCTTTTAATTGACATGTTCTTCCTTCAGATCTGCTAATTCTTTTAGGTTATACAGGAGTCCTTCTGGTCTAGATCCTCTGGCCTCTTTTAATTGACTTTTGTGTGTGATTATCAAATTCAACATGATTCCATTCCATCACATGTTGATTACCTCATTTAACTCAGAAAACAATCTTGACACTACCAAGTTGGAGAAGGGCTTTTGGAGGTGATATTAGGGTCATCTATAAGCTTCTGGACATACCTCCTTTCTCCATAAAGTTGTCTGTAGGCCATAGGGAGAGAGAAAAGTTGTGGCAGATGCCTTCTGCATAATTAACTGCTACATCCATAGGCTGATTTCAGTTAACTTTCTAGGAGTCATGCCCTGGCCACTTTGGCCAAAGAGACTTGCTGTAACAAGTCTTCTTCTCATTATTACCCCACAGTAATTCCCCAATCTTGGTTCACTATTTATTATTATCTTATGAATTTATACCACGGCATTTTAAAGGATTTCCCTGCAAATTGTAAGTATATCACAGCTCTAAAATTACAAGGAGTAGCACTGAGAGAGAACTGGATCTGTGTCCTTTTACTAATTACTGTACGAACATGACCAAATCACTTCTCTTCGGCTATCAGTTTCCTTTTCAAAAACACAGGAGAGGGATATTGAATTACATGATCTTCACAGTTCTTCCCAGCTTTAAAACAACAAGTTCAACTGAAATGTCTCTGTGGGATGCACATAAAATTGTCTATCTTATCCCTGTTCCTAGCATATTCCATACGGCACTTTGGACCTCAACTTAGCTTTGATTTCTTTTTCCTGGTGTTCTTTATACTTGTTTAAAAGTGTTCCCGATTTTCTTCATTAAAATGGAAAAAAAGTTATAAACTTTTTCTGGTAGGTATCTTATTTGACTTTGTCTCCCCCACATCTTGTGCAAAGCGGTCATTTGATAGGTGTTGTTTCAGTTAAATTAGTGTTGGGAGTGTCTTCCAAGCAAATGACTTTGAGGCAGTAGAATCTCAAATGGTTGAGAGGCTGTACCCTGCACAATAAAGCGGGACTTTGATTGGATGTGTGGTAATTCCCGGTGTCATATTGCAGTAACTGCCTTTATAAAATTATAAAATAATTTTGTTACTCTGGAAACATTGAAAGAGTAACTTGACTTTAAATTTCTTAATGGTGCATTACAATTTTGATAAAAAGCAACTTTTGATAGTTCTAAAATTAGGTTCTATCAAAATCCTGTTAAGATCAAGGAGATTTTTCATTGAGATTGGAATTTACACATTATTCAGGGCTTGTGGAAATGAAGACAGTCCATTAGAATGATGTCAATGCCATACCTATATGTTTTGTTGGATTTAAGAGAAATGTTGGGAAATCTTTTCTTCTTTTAACCTGTTTCCATTTATGTGCAATGTTTTTGATCAGAAAACTGAAACGTAGCAGCGGGTGGGAATGGGGGCTGGTGAATATAGAATTGGTGCCAACAGATGCAAAAATGAAATCTTTGGCCCAGAAATAATAGCTTTCCAAAACACACACACATAGTTATTGGACTCTTGCACAGATACACAGCCGTCTGTATAGACAGCAGTGCTGTTGGCCAAGAGTCCCGGAGGCAGGCCAACCTCCCATCCAGATGCCACTGCCAGTGAGGAACCATTTGGCATCTAGTCCTCTGGCTGCCAAGCTTTTCCCCACTCTCTGGCACAGATTTTTGCAGGGGCTGCTCAAGTAAATTAAGACTCTGAAGTGTTCTGGATTAATATGCCATAACAACACAGGGTCACAGGAGCCCTTTCTGTTATTTGAAGGTTTTTAATCCCTTTATTTTTTTCTAAGTGTCAAAGAAGGCCTGACTTGTATGTATTTGTCTACAGATAAATGCAATTTCTTTGGAAGTTAAGAATGATACATTTTAATTTGACTATGGAGCCAACTTTCCTCAATGTAGAAATACCAGACCTTGGAACTTCTGAAGTACAAGCAATCTGAAACACCAGAAGAAGTGAAGGAAAGAGGAAGGAAGGGAGGCAGGAAGGGGAAGAAAGAGAGAATATACTGATCTCTTAGGAAGAGTGAAAGAAATTGTTCACATCTCTTCAGCCCTATCAAAACACATGCTGAAACATCTACTGGTCTGAGAATGAAATAAAGACACTTTTTTCCCAGTGAAAATTAAATAGGTATCGATATGCTTCCACAACAGTTTGTATGTAGCACCAAGTTCCCAGTTAAAAAAAAATCAACACAAGCACTCTCTTCTCACCTTGCAGTCTCATCAAATTCCAATTCCTGCTTAAGTGAGGTTGGACCGGCGCCAGTGCTGTTTTCTACTTCCCTGCCCCTCCCGCCAGGAGAGACTTCGCCCACCCAGCGCCTACAGCCTGCCGCACCGCAGAGCGCCTGGCGGCCAGGCGGAATCTGCCGAAAGAGCTGGCTGCTGTCCTGCCACTACTTCCCAAGAGCAAAGTTCTGAGATTCATGTAAACAAAGCAGAGGATTATCAGAGGTCAGCATAACATGTGATGATTTTGATGAATTCAGAAACACGCCTTAGTCCAAATATATTTTAATTTGCACAACAAATAGTGCTTTAAATTTCTGAACTGTCAACATAAAACATGAAACTGCCATTGCGTAGCACACAAGAAAGTAAAGAGCAAAGAAGTGAGGTGTACATGGCTTGTCTTGGTTCTGCTAATCTTGTGTAAAGGTAACATTTGAACTGGGGGGATATTTTTGTGTGTGTACTCCATATCGTTTCTCCAATTTGTTCATAAAAATACAATGAACTCTTGAGGTTGACTTGTTAGAGTTTCAGTCGCAAAATAAGTGATCTTAACCATACAAGAATCAGTGTTTTCCCTGGATACCTTCAGTGGGGCTGCCATATTAACTTTACTTGAAACGACATTAATTACTCTCAGATCTCTAAGTATCATTGACATTGATAAATCATCCTCAGAGAGACAGGAACAAATGAATCGAATGCTCATCATCACATTCAGGAAAGATAAACATTTTTACAACAAGGAATAATACATCAGGCAGCCTACTTATGTAATGCTGTGTTGCATAACGATTTCTTGACAAGCCATACAGCCCTATCCAGGTATAAATTGTATGACTAATGCATTGAAGAGACAGCTTAATCATAGAAAAGCAGGTGGCCAAGGTACCTTGTAGAAACATAGTACTTCATTCTTCTTTCAAAGAAAAATCTATTCGGTTATTAGAATCAAGTGTAACTGTTTGTCTCCCAATTGCACATTAATATTAATAAATCTTCCATCGTTCCACTTTGTAAATGTGATGAAATGATAACTGACCACACGGAAGTGATTGCAGGCAACTAAAGTTCTTCATTAGAATGTAAAGTACCTTGCTGCCTAGAAAAGTAATCGCTACACAACTACACGAATGATGGCAACGTTATGTGTCCTGGGTCTCCCAGGGAATTTTCAAATTCACCAGCCTCAGTGAAACCTGATGCATTTCCTCTGTATTGTCTTTTATGATTTCATCAAACGTCCCTTCATTTCAGAAGAAAACCAATTGATAGTTTCTCTACATGATTCTCCACTTTCTGTTTCAAAGAAAGAGAACATGATTTATCTTTCTTTGGAAATAGTAACCACTAAGAAGAGCATCGTTTCTCTCTGTCGGGTGAACTAAAGGGTTATCTTAACGGAAAGATAGCTATTCCTTTCCCTTCAGCTGGAGTAAGAGGAGCAGCAGGAGCCGGTGCTGCCTTCTCTCTCTGCCCCGAGCACCAGCGTCTGTTGACCCTTCCGGAGACCAACTGAGTGCCTGCAGACAGCGATTAGGGAGACACTGGCCAGTCCCAGCAGCGACCACAACACTGCCTGGCCTTTCTTCCCTGGCTGAGAACCCCAGACTTTTCCATGATTGCAAGTAACCCTTTGCTTCTTTCACAAACCTGTGCTACCTAAAAGCCTTACAGTAAATTTTGTGTCCTCAGTGTCATGTTACAGACCTGCAGCAATCACCTGTGTATGCCTTTTAATGCTTTCGTCTGAATAGGTATGGTGGCATGTTACATTATGTTCTACAAACACTAATTCTGAGGAATGTTAACAATTTTACGTAAATGTGTAGAACACTTAGCATTTACTTTACATGCACTTTCTCATTCAGTGCTCGCAAGTCTTCGAAGTGATATTAGTATTACTTCTGTTTCATGGGTGACGAAAGTGAGGACTAGAAAAGTTGTGTGACATGGGTAAGGCTGAGCTGGAATGGGGACTGGGCAGTCGGACTCCAGAGCTCATACTCTTCATCACTGCAGCATAGCTGCTAGGCAAAAAAGCATTTGGGAGCCAATGAACTTGGAAATGTAGAGTAAACTACATTTCAAAAACTTCTTTCTTTTAGGTTTTCTCAGTCTTTAATATTCCAGTGGACATCAACTCTCTTAGGTGGAACATAAAGTGTAGTATTTCCCAAACCTACTGAACCTGATTGATCTCTGAAGTGCTGCAGCCTGAACATCTAGCTTCGGATGCTGGTTCTGCCACTCATTATGGTTGTGGCCCCGAGCAAGTGATTTAACCTCTTGTTAAGTTACTTAGTCACCAAAAGAAAATTTAATTATATTTAATAAATTGTATGTAGCAAGATGGAAGAATGGCCAACATGCTTTTTTAAAAGCTAGTAAAGGATTTTTCATTAACATTCTGTTAATGAGAAATATTTAACTAACTTGAGTATCTCATTTTTTTAAAATGGTTTTATTAATTGGTGTTTGACTTTATTCCAAGACTTTCCTCATTTAAAGTTTTTATACTGTTTAAAGTTTTTCAGGTATTTATATTAAAAATAGAGAGAATACTAATCACAATAATGTTTTCATTAATTAATGCTTTTTATAGTATCGATTTTCCTGGCTGTTTGTGTTCATCTAGCTACCTTTTTGTTATGTTAGATACAGGTGTTTGTTTTGTTTCTTGTTTTTTTTCCTTTGGCTGACATGCATATAAAAGTAGGGCAGAGGTCCTTAAATTTTCTTGGTATTTTTTTTTCCACAGTGCCTCTAGGCCAAAGGAAGTACTTAATAGTTTCAGTTGTTAAGTGGTAAGGTCCAAAGGACTTAAAACATAATTATGTCTTAACAACTTAGTGGCCTTTGAAAAAAATAATATATATAAACTTAGAGAAAAATGGTTTTATTCTATTCTTAACTAATGACAATTACTAGTAGGGTGTGTGCAGTCATTGGCTGCTGCAAAACCTTTCAGTCCTTGGAAACAGATTTGTTCTCACCATCCTGTTTCCTGTTCCATACTGATTTTAGCATGGTACTTGCTTTTTTTTTTAAATCAAAACGACCACTGAAAACTCAGCTTTGCAACGATATGAAATCATTCAAAGGAAGGTAGAAAAATCTAATATTGAAACTACAAACCACCTAGAGCTGATAGTTTGCACAAAGTCTGTATTTTCCTCAAAATTGTCAAATATCCCATGGCAACCCCTGTGAGTTCACTATGGCACTCTGGGGCACCTCTATACCCAGTTTGGGAATCGTAGGATTACGTTATTATATATAATACCCTAACTTTTAGCATAAAATATTTAAGTATTTAAACTGTGTTGAGAGAGAGAGAGAGAGAGAGAGAGAGAGAGAGAGAGAGAGAGAGAGACCAAGTATTTAAAACTCAAGCTGACTGTAGCTTTTTCCATCATCTGAGGAAGGTGGCCAACTTCATAGAAGGAGGACAAAATATCTCGACACTATTCTTTTCTTCTTGGTGGCGGGAAGAAGGGAG
>PVKM010049272.1:0-10979 GCA_004027735.1 Carollia perspicillata
TGAGCCGCATCCCCTCTCCTCCATCCCAGGATGCAGGGTGAACGTCCACAGTTGTCCACACCTCTTCCAGCCCTGGGAGCCCACTTTAACAAGGAAATGCCTCGTGGGAAATTGGAACTGGAGCTGGATTGCGAAGGATGGTAGGCCTTTTTTTTTTCTTAAGTTTTTAATTGCAAAGTTAATTTGCAACAAAATATATATAGACATTTTTGACAGGCTCCTCCTCCACCCCCACACCACATCCCACTCCCAACCCTTTCTTCCTCCCAGCACCTGGTCCGCGTGCCCACCAGGGTTTGCCTGCAGACTGTCTCCCGAAGAGGGGCCTTCTCTCTGGATGGTCTGTGCCCCCAGCCAGTCAGAGCAGGAACTTTGGCTGCCCTTTGACATCACAGGAAAATTTTTTTTCTTTGGACAGGTGTGGAGGGGAGTGAACCCTGCTCCTTCAGGAGGGTGGGGGTGGGAAGTGACAGCCAGGTGGCCATAATATAAATAGAGATTGGGCCAAAATCTACACCTCCTGCCCCACCCCACTGGCCTCCTTCCCTCCCCTCCCCACGCCCACCCCAGCTGCACCCCACAGTCTGCCAGGTCAGATGCCCCCGAGCCCAAATGCTGCTCCCACGTACACCAGCGGTGGGACCTTCGACTGCGACGTGACCTCGGGGAGCCTCAGTTTCCTCATTTGTAACATGAGCATGCCCACGGTGAGGCTTCATGGGGACCAGAGTGTAGCTCACTTCGCACAGAGCGTGACTCGGGCGAGGGGGGAGCTCCCCGAAAGGTAGCTGTTGGCACTGCCAGTTCGGGAGGGGTCCACACTGGAGGGGTGGGGTGGGGATCACTAAGAGGTCCCGCTGCGGGGCCTTCGAGTCGCCACCCTCTGTGACCCAGGCAGGATAAAGCTTTCAGTGCCGGCACGTGCCTCTCGCCGCATCTCGGGCGGAGCCCCCACCTCTGCGCCTGGCGCAGAACGGGTGCGGGGCTGGGCCAGGGCCGGCCCGGGGGAGCCGGCGGGGCGGGGCCGCCGCGCCTGCTCCCCCTCCCCGCCTGCCCGCAGCCTTCTCCTCCTCGCGACGCCCGGGCTCACAACGGTGGCAGCAGCGGCCGCGGCAACATCTCCAGCTCCTGCTCCCGCTCCTCCCGCTTCGGCCCCGCTCCGCCCCGCGCTCCCGGGCCCCGCGCCCCGACTCCGCCGCTGCGCCTGCCGGGGGCCTCGGGAGCCCCCGCCGCCCGCCTCACGCTGAAGTTCCTGGCGGTGCTGCTGGCCGCGGGCATGCTGGCGTTCCTCGGTGCCGTCATCTGCATCATCGCCAGCGTGCCCCTGGCGGCCAGCCGGGCGCGGGCGCTGCCCGGAGGCGCCGACAACGCCTCGGCCGCCTCAGGTGCTGCCGCCGCGTCCCCGGGCCCGCAGCGCACGCTGAGCGCACTGCACGGCACCGGCAGCTCGGCCGGGCCCCCAGCGCTGCCCGGGGCGCCTGCGGCCAGCGCGCACCCGCTGCCGCCCGTGCCGCTCTTCAGCCGCTTCCTGTGCACGCCGCTGGCGGCCGCCTGCCCGTCGGGGGGCGAGCAGGGGGACGCGGCGCTGGGCGAGCGCGAGGAGCTGCTGCTCCTGCAGAGCACGGCCGACCAGCTGCGCCAGACGGCGCTGCAGCAGGAGGCGCGCATCCGCGCGGACCAGGACACCATCCGCGAGCTCACCGGCAAGCTGGGCCGCTGCGAGAGCGGCCTGCCGCGCGGCCTCCAGGACGCCGGGCCCCGCCGCGACACCATGGCCGACGGGCCCTGGGAATCGCCCGCGCTCATCCTCGAGCTGGAGGACGCTGTGCGTGCCCTTCGGGACCGCATCGACCGCATCGAGGTGAGCGCCACGCCCCACGCCCCTCGCCGCGTCGTCGTCGGGGGCAGGTTGGGGTGGGAGGGGCCGCTCAAGGGCTTTTGTGGGGTCTGGCCACCACTGCCGCGCAGAGGGACTCTGGGGGGACCCCCGCGTGTATCTGATCCCTGGATCTCCCATCTATGTAGAGGGGATGATGGTTCCTTCCTCGCAGGCGAGAAGGAAGGATTCCGTTGGGCGTGCGGGCCGGAGGCTGGTGCCTCTCAGGCGCGGGGAAAGGCTCGCTCGCAATCAGTTTTCCTCCAGGCACTAACGTAAGCCTCGGTTTCCGTGTCCGTAAAGTGGGTATATCGGTGTCTATCTGCAGTGAGGACTGACTAAAATGTAGGTGTGTAAAAATGTTTGGCACGAATTAGGATCTCATTAAACGTCCGTGCGTTCCCTTCTTTCAGACATCCGCACAGCAGCACCCGCCCCCACTCACTTCCTGTGGTCAGGGCATGGGATGCGCTGTCCCAGCGACTCGAGTCCCTTTTGGCTCCTGCCAAAAGCAGGGAACGGAGTGTCCCGTCAGCCAAGCCAGTGTGCTCCTCACCACCTCCCACCCCCGAACCCCCTGCCTGGGCTGTGGCAGGACTTAGGGAGGAGCTCAGGTGGAGCCCTCCCAACCAGGATACCTGGAGGCTGGCGGCTCTGGGTGGGGAATGAGTGGAGAACAGGGCTCCGCCCAGGGTTCCTCCTCCTCCTCCCACCCACCTTTTCAGACATTCCTGGCTCAGGCTCTGAGTCAGACACAAGAGGTCTGACCGAGTAGTCCATTCTTGGTGGCCGTGTGATCCTGGGCCAGTGATTTCCCCTTTGAAGTTCCCAGACCCCCACCTGCCTGTGAGAACCTATTTCCCACCTGCCTGTGAGAACCTATTTAGGGTCCCCAAGAGGGGAGCTGGACAGACTGGGGAGAATAGGCATCTGGGAAACACTGACCACCCCCAGCCATTTTCAATTTCCAGACTGCAGGGGAAGGTGTTAGCGACCAAATTGGATCTGTGAAAGGAAGGGGGGGAGGGAGGCCGCCCCCTTTCTACCTCCCCCCAACCCAAGTGCGGCTGGCAAAGGCAGAGAGAGGACAGAGGCTGGAAGGAAAAAATGTAGGGACCCCACGCCCACCCGGGCTCTCTCCGTTAAATCTCTGGCTCAGCAGCACAGGCGGAAGGTTGGCTGAGCCTGGGGTCCAGTGACCCTTCAGAAAGCCTGTGCTGGGGTCGGCCCCACCCCACAGGGTGTCACAGCGCCGCCAGGGCGCTGTCGCAGACAACCCTCTCAGCTTGGGTCTCCGAGGCCTCGGAAGCTGAGCCCCAGAGGCAGGAGGAAAACCCCGGGGGTCTTGTCTGCCAGGCCAGATATTCCCTTTCCCCACTCCAGCTCCGGGGGATTTCTAGAATGAGAGCTGAGAGCAGGACATAATAATAATAAACGCTGCAAGGCAGCAGCGAAGCAGAGTCAGTTCCCTCCCTTGTAAAATGGAGACAATAGCAGTACCTACCTCACTGGCATGTTAGGAGCATTAAGTGAGTTGATCTTTGTGAAGGACCCAGAACAGTGCCTGGCAGAGGTGCGCGCGATCAGTCTGAGTGATTGCTATTTTTATCACTAAGCTATAACGTTACTAATTTTTTAATATTTATTTATTTATTTATTTTTGTCCTTCCCTGAGGACATTTTTTCATTGCTTTTTAGAGAGAGAGGAAGGGAGAAAGAGAAACATTGATGCAAGAGAGAAGCATCGATTGGTTGTCTCCTGTACACGCCTGGACTGGGGATAGAACCCGAAACCTAAGGACAAGCCCTGACTGGGACTTGAACCTGTGACCTTTCAGTTATGGGATGATGCTCCAACCAACTGAGCCACACCATCCAGGGCACTAATTTTTTAAATAGCCAAAAATAAATATGGGAACGACTTCTCCTTTTAGGAATACATTTTATTAATGTAAAAAAAAGATTCGGTTTTCAGAACACTTCTCTTGCCTGCCCTAGCCCCTGCCCCCATGCCCAGATGGCGCCTGTGGTTCTTCCTGTGTCTGGGGCTGGCAGGGCTGGGCTTGCCCCGGCCCCGCCCATTCCTCCAGCACCTGCGCCTTTGGCAAGGCAGGCTCTCCTCCGCTGAGCCTGCTGAGGTCGGGGCTATCCTGGCAGCTGGGCTTTGGCACTAAGTTCGCCTCTCAAGTTGGGGGGGTTCTGGCTTCCCTACACACGCCCCTCCTGCTTCCTGTGTGCGGTGCCCATGGAGAGAGAAAGGCAGGGCTGCCTGCCCACCAGACCTTTCAGAGCCTGGCTGCAGCCGGAGCCAGTCTCTCTGGGGTCTTTCAGAGGAGCTGGGTTCTGGGTCCCAAAAGACATCGGATCAGACCATTGGTCTCAGTGGGACTCCATCTGTCCATCAGACTCTGTCCGGTTCTCTGTTCTCTCCTCATCCAACATCCTCGGAGGGGTGCTCCCACACGTTCAGGGTCTACCTTCTCTCCACGCATCTCTCTCCCACGGTGGTGCACCCACGATGATGAATAGAACGGAACGTGCCAGTCCTGATCTCGATGGACTCCTCTCTGACATTGGACCCCGCTGGTCATTCCCCGCTACAGGTCTCCAAGCGCTTGGCTCCTGGACACGCCCCAGCCCAGCCTCTCCCATCCATCCTCCTCCAGGCAGCCCCAGGGATCGTCCTTCAGGCCACCGTGGGGCTCCCCTATGGTGCAGACCCCTCAGCCTGCTTTCAGGCTGCCATTTGGGATCTGGTCCATCTCCCAGGCCCTCTTGCCTCTGCCTTGATACCCCCTAGCATATCCATCCTCATCACTTAAGAGTGTTCTGAGGTCCCCTCCTCCCAGAGATCCTCCCTGGCCACACTCTGTCCACTTCCTACCCCACTCGTACTCCCGTAATCCTCAGCACATCCCTGCCCATCCTCACCTGGCACATTTCTGCATCACCTCTGTCCCCACCCCCTGGGCCAACTACCAAAGTGGGGACAAGGTCACGCTGGCCTGGCCTGGCTCCCCAGCCCTTGGGGGGGGGGGCCATGTTTGAGGGCTCAGGAAAAATTGTCCTTCTTTCTATTTTTATTTTTGTTGTCATTGCTGTTGCCATTAGTTGGGAAAAAGTCAAAGGTTCTTTTGGAGTGGGGAATCACATTTATTTCCACCCCTTTATTTGTTTTGCTGCTCCCTTTCGGTCCTTTATCCAAATGTAGACACAGTCCCAGAGCTGAGACTTGGCTCACTGCTGGTAATTAGTCTACTGACCGCTGCAATAGCCCGGGTCCGTGGCACGCCCCGCCCCCCAGCCCCTCGAGCCTCTCTCGTTGATGGAGATGGAGGCTGTTTCTAATTTTTGTTCTCGATGCTCATTGCAGGATCAATTTCTTGCAGAGAGTTGGGCTTTTTTTCTTTTTAAATCTGTTGAATTATTTCTTTAGGCCAAACTTCCAGGAGTGGTATTACTGGGTCAGAGGATATTGACTTCTGATGGCTGTGGCCAGAAACCACTTTCCAGAAGCGTCGGGCCATTCACATGGCGACCGGCCATGTACATATATTCCAGTGTCCCATTTTTGCCCTAATTTATCTGGAAAATGAAACTTCAGGATGGATTTCAGCAGTAATTCTTTGACATAAACCACATCCTTCACCCAGCCTAGCAAGGTGGTCACCTCCTTCCACCTTGGAGAGGGAGCCACGGCAAGGAGCCCCTGGTGGCAGTCACAGAAGCCCCTGCACTCATAGCAATTGTAGCTCCCACCAAGCACTTGCTGTGCATCAGACATCGTACATTCTCACCTAATCCTCATAAAGTCTCCATGCGGGAGGTCCTCGTCTATCCCCTTTCGCAGGTGAAAAAACCACGGTTCAGAGAGGTTAAGAAACTGGCCCAGCGTCACACAGCAATGGCGTCAGGATTTGACCCTGTCGGTGTCTGGCTCCAGAGCATTGTTCGTTGTTACTAACTCTAGACCCATCTGGAGGGGCCAGACCTCAACCACCTTCAGGAGAGTGGGAAAGACAGGGGAGGGCAGGGGCTACTGCTGGATGGTGTCCCGAGCCATTTCTGCCTCAGCGCACACAGAGCCCGAGCCGTGAGGGTGAGGGCCGGTTCTCAAAGACCGGCCAGCTGGCTGGCAAGGTAATCAGGAGGGTCCCACGGGAGCCTCACTGATGACAATAACACCACCAGGAAGTAACGTTCATTAGGCACTTACTGCATATGTATTAGCTGTATTAGCTGATTCGGTCTTCAGCCCTGTGCAGTAGGGCCAGGGATGTCCAACCTGCAGCCCGTCACAAAATCGTAAATTTACTTAAAACGTTATGAGATGTTTGTGTGTGTGTAATTACATATTGCAATGTATCGACTATGTGGCCCAAGACAACTCCTCTTCTTCTGGTGCGGCCCAGAGACGCCAAAAAGTTGGATGCCCCTGAGTGGCAGGCTGCACACACGCAGGCAAGGAAGCGGGGGCTCACAGTCTGCAGGAACCAGAGCAGGTGGGCCGGGCGCTGCCCGGACACATTTCAGTGGGAGAACGTCTCAGCAGAGGAAGGGCTAGTGGCGTGAAGTTGAGTTCTTTTTGCTTGTGACTTTAGGCTAAGTGCTGTTCCTCTTTGGGCCTTGGTTTTTCTATCTTTAGAATGGGTTTTCCGTGCTGTTAGCGCTCTCGCAAACATGGCAAACGTTCCTAAAACCCACCGGCCTTTTGGTAAGAAGTGTGGCAAGCACCAACCCCACCGAGGAACACACTACAAGAAGGGCAAGGATTCTCTGTACGCGCAGGGGAAGCGGCCTAATGACAGGAAGCCGAGTGGTTGTGGAGGGCATACTGAGCTGATTTTCCGGAAAAAGGCTAAAACTGCAAAGAAGGTTGTGCTGAGGCTCGACTGCGTGAGCCCAGATGCAGATCTCCAAGAGCGCCGGCTGTCAAGAGTCGCGAGCATGCCGACCAGGGAGGAGAGAAGGAGAGAGAGGGCCAAGCCATCCCACTCTAAGCTTCATGTTTTGTTTTATTATGTGACAATAAAATGACGAGGATATGTTAAAAAAAAAAGGAGGGGGGCTAATTTTGGTCCAGGCCCTTCGGTCTCTAAATTATGAGTTCTCGGGCAGATGCCCCCTGACGAGGAGTCACAGGGTGTGGGGGGACATACCTGTGCAGCCCAAAACTTCCATTCACCCGCTCCCAGACCTCCGGCTTCTTATCTGCAGATAAACGCAGTGACTTAGAGAATCTGCTGGGACCTTTTCTAAAGCCTACTGGTTGCTTTACTTTTTTCTTATATTGCTGCCCCTTCTGGAAGTTTCCGCTCTGTGGGGGCTGGTTCCCCTGACCCTGCCTCCTTGTCCATGAAGGGGGCCAGCAGAGTGCGGCAAGAGAGGGTCTGCACATCAGTCTTTTGTTTGAGCACATGGAACCTCAGTGCCCGCCCGCCATCTGCAGGCCCCACTGGCCCCTCGCCCTGGGGCTGCCCTCCCCTGCCCCCATCCAGGTGGAGCACCACACGGGGGAGCCCTTAACCCCTACTCCTGCCAGGGTGGCACCTTCATTCTAGCAGGAAACCTGGTGTTTTGAGTCCCAGCTCTGCCGCCTGCTTGCTGTGACCTTAGAAAATGTCTCCTCCCTGAACCTCAGTTTCCCCATCTGTCAAATGGGAGGGGTGGGCAGGACCCCCCCTGCTCTGTCATCCTCCCTGGGAGACCTTCACCGAGGAGCAGACCAGCTACTCTGAGCCGGGCAGGCGCTGCCGGGCAGAGGGTGGGACCTTCCCTGTGGGACTTCCTTTTTTTTCCCCCAAGTATATCTTATATTCAAGATATGTAAGAGCTCACATATCTTATGTGTGAAAGACACAGATCTTAAGTGCACAGCTCAGTGAAAATGTATGTATGGAGACAGCCAGAAACCAGCTCCCAGACCAAAAATCAGAACATTTCCAGTGCCCCAGAAGTCTCCTTTGTGGCCCCCGCAAATCCGTACTGCCCCCAAAGCTTCCACGATTCTGCCTGTCACCACAGACCAGCTCGACCACGTCTGAGCTTCATTCAGATGGACCCAGACCACTGTGCCCCTTGCGTCTGGTGTTTCCATTGTGTCCGACATTCGATTGGGGCACACGCCCCGGGACTCTGCTGTTTCCAGTGCCACGTGACGGTGCGGACGCACCCGCTGACTTACCCATCCCTCTTACGGGTGGGCACGTGGGTCGTTTCTGGTTTGGGGTTAGAACAAGTGAAGCTGCCGTGAACGTCCCGGTGGGGGATTTTGGTGGCTGCGTGCCCTCCTTTCTCCCAGCTGCGTCCCCAGGAGTGGGATGCCTCGGCCCCGGGAGGGGCACGGATTCAGCGTTAGGAGGCGCTGCCAAACACTGTCCTGACGTGGCAGCAAGCGTGCGCACACCCACCCGCCTGTGTGGGGATCTCGCCAGTGTTGGTGCGGTCATTTTAAAAACGTCCCTCGTTCTGGTGGGTGTGTAGCACACTCATGGTGCTTTCCATCTGTATTTCTCTGATGACTCATGAAATGGAGCATCTTTTCTCTGTTCTTTGGCCATTCTGCGAAGTCCCTGCCTGTGGGAGGTGGCGCGGGGTCAGCAGCAGGCAATCCTCAGTGAGTGAGACGAAAGCAGGGTTTCCCCAGGACAGACTTGGGTGCGTGATCCCCACCGAATTCTGGAGGCAGGGGTTGCAGCAACCAACCCAAAGTGGAAGCACTTACGTGTGTACCCCCAGACACCCCTCAATGGACTCAGGGGAAACTAAGGTTCAGAGAGGCAGAGTGACTTGCTCAAGGCCACACAGCACAGCAGAAGCTGAGCAAAGACCACAGCCAGGACCATCTGTTAAAATGGGCTGAGGGGAGGGGCCTCAGCTTTTGCTGCAGATTTCCGACCAGGGCCCAGAAGGTGTGTGGGCAGGCAGGGCCTGAGAGAGAATTCTGTGGCCTTCTCAACGCATTTGCTTGGCAGGGAGTACTTGGAGGGAGAGGCGAGGGTCCCTGGGGCTGAGGTGTCCCATCACTTCCTCCGGGGCCCCAGAGCCACCTCACTACCAGCCCCAGACACCCACCCACAAGAGAGGGTCACCACTGCCCTGCATTTTCGTTTACCTCTCCAGGTATTTCTTCATGCTTTTGCAAACACGTGATCTGGTTTTGAATCTTTGCAACTTTATTTTAATGGTATCTAACTGATCTTCTATAACTTGCTTTTTTTTCTCAGTATAATGATTAAACAAAAAGATTTATGCTTGGAGATGGAGAAGCAAGATCCCTTCAAGAGATATTTGAGTATATTATTGATGATAATTACTGATGTTTACCTAGCACTTCATGTGCCACCTCTACTCTCAGGGCGTTACATCTATTAACTCATTTAACTCTCACTACAATGCTATGAGACAGTATTATTATTGCTGATGGGGAAACTGAGGCACGGCAGCTTTTCATAACAAAGTCCTGAGCTGGTGGAGCCAGGGTGCCCGCCTGGGCAGACTCACAGAGGACTTGAGGGATGATGGGGTGGGTTAGGTGAGGGGACCTGACCCATACTGCTGCTGTCCCAGGAGCTGGGCCCGTGCTGTCCTGGGCAGAGCGGCGCTGTGCAGAGGGTGGGACCCTGACCCTGAAGCCAGCACCGTCCCCCTGGTCCCTGAAGGAAAGGGGCAGTCCCCACCTGGGGACAAGGTGGCTTGGTCCTTCTCACTCCTCCAGCCTCTGAGCCACCCTGCGTGGGCAGGTCCTTCCTGTCCAGTCCTGTCGGGTCCCTCTGCAAAGCTGCCCCAAAGCACCCTCTGACACAGACCGCCAGATCTCCCCACCCTCTCGTGGCCACCAGAGCCTCTTCTGCGGGCTCTTCAGGCAGGCAGAGCAACAAGCACAGCGCCCCCTCGGCAGACCAGCAAACTGACTGCCAGGGAGAATGGAAGAATGGGAAGAGGCCCTGGAATCTGAAGGGCCTGGGCCGGGTCCGGCTTCGTCACTTCACAGCTGTGAGAGCTGCAGCAGGTGTCTTCGCTTCTCTGAGCCGCGGTTCCCTCAGCTGGAAAGTGGGCTTCATTCCGCCCGGCTGCTGGGCGGGGCTGGGAGGTGTTTGCTCGTGCTTCCTCACTTGCAGGGCTGGCCCACCGTGCTCGGCCCTAAGGACAGCCGTCGCGTACTGTCAGGCGCTAATGGGTCTGGCACATTGGCTCTCAGCCGGACAAAAACCCTGGGCTCTGCGTCCAGACTCCAGACGCTTACAGCATGTTCTGCCCTTGGCCCTAAGCATGACACCCAGTGGGTTCTGAGCCCCCACTTTCCTGCCTCATCAGGGCCTGAGTGGGGCTGAGGGCTTCATCCTCTCCCCCACCATCTTGGGCTAGGGGCCCACTTGGCATCAGGCCAGGAGCCCACGCGGCATGGCCCGCACCCGCAACAGATGGGAAAGTGAGAGGGGGCAGACATGTTCCTCTGATTCAGATGCTGGGGTGGGGAGGGGGCCACACACGATCCGGTGAGCCCACCTCCTCCCCGGCCTTCCTGTTGGCGGCAGAGCTGGTGGCTCTGACAAAAGAACAGCTTGTGCACCCACCTCCGTCGCCTGCATGGTTTCTCCCTGCAACGGCGTCTGTGTAAACAGCACCCCACGTCCTGTTCCCTCCTGGCAGGTCTGGCTCCCTCTGCAGGAGAAGGACGCTTTGCTAGAGACAGAAGGCTTTGGTTCCAGAGGCATCAGCTTTGCCCAGCCCCAGTGTAGAAAATTCAAAAGGGTCTGCCTCAGTTTCCTCATCCGTAAAATGGGGACACTAAGAGTACCAACAAAACCGAATGAGGGGCTCTGAGGGTTCGTAAGCAAATAGGTGTTGAGTGCCAAGGATGGGCCTGGCACACTCATTCAGAGGCGTGCCCCTCACAGCGAGCGTGGCACAGTGGAAGGAGGGAAACTGGGGACCCCCCAGCCTCGGCCCTTCAGCACTGAGCCCGTGCCTCGGGCCAAGGTTTCCTGGCAGTCAGGCCACCGGGAACGCAGTGCATAGCTGGCCCTGTCCCTCCGTGGGCCGTCTGTGGTCAAGGGAAGGCTCTGGAGGTAGCAGCTGCCTGTTAGCCGATGTTACAGTG
>PVKM010049273.1:0-10980 GCA_004027735.1 Carollia perspicillata
CTCCCTCCCACCTGCCCTCCACCCCTCTCCTCTGCCCTCCCTCCCACTCTTGGTCTCTGCTCCGTTCTCTCCTCCCTGTCCCGCCCCCGACCCCCCTCCCCAGCCCCAGGCCCTTCACGCAAGTCACTGCCTGGCTCTCTGCTCTCAGTGACAAGAACCTGACCTCTGGGCGCAGATTCCTCCCTGTCAGCGCCCACTCAAGAAGGAGGACCCTGGCCATCACTGGCCCCCCACCAGAGAACACCCCCGCTGAGGGTTTGAAGGACAAAGCCCTTCCCCTCCGACCCAGCTCTCCTCCCGGGGATAAGCAAGCATGAATGCAGGGCTGCAGACTGGCCACTGAGGCCTGGGGTGGGGGGCGGATATGGGTGCAGGTGACCCCCTGGGAAGGCCAGGACCCTGCCGCCTTCCGCCTCCCACCTCAAGTGCTCCTGCCAGGACCCAGAGGCCGGCTAGCTCATGCCAAGCGTCCCTAAGATGCCCGTGCCATGGCCCAACCAGACGGGGTCCATCTCTGCCCCTCATTACCCTGACATCTCCCTCCCAGAAACCTCTACAGAGCGAGAACAGGCTCAGCGTCTGCAGGTGGCCACCCCCAGGGCCCACCCCCAACCAGGGGCCCCAGATGCCTTGTCTGCTGCGCTGGCTCTCAGTGAATGCCACGCCAGGCCTGCCCCTCTGGAGCCTTCTCCTCGGGGCCACAGGGACCCTGCCACTCAGATGCCACAGGACAGCAAGGCCATCACCCGAGCCGGCTGTGACACCCTGACAGGCATCCGCCATCTCTGTGGGTGTCAGTCTGCACGACCTTTTGGGAAAAGACCTACTTTAGGCCCAACTATGGTCACTCGAATGAGTTCATTTCAAGGTGAGGAAGACAGAATCCAGCCTCAGGGGATGAACAGGGGAGCTCCTGGCAAGGCCCCCAGTCCCCCAGTTCCCCCACTTGTGGGGGCTCTGCCCTGGGCCTGCAGAAGGGGCGACGCTGTGTGTGGGGCCAGGGCCTCGGCCAGAACCATCCCGAGAGTGCCCGCGCATCCCTTCCCCGCCCCACGGTCCCAAGGGACCCGACCCAGGTGCCCTCAGGGAATCAGGGACTCAGCAGGGTGGAGGCCTCCTCACCGCCCGGCGGGAGTGAGCGGAGGGACCATTAGCGCTGCCCCTGTTTCACGGAGGAACGAGTTCTGGTCTCCGGGAGCCCGGTGCCCTCGCAGGACTTCCTGGGACCCCACCCCGTACAGCTTCCAGTCCCGCCCGCCAGCTCCGGGCCACACAGAGGGTGTATCCCTGCACCACACAATGCCCCACAGGGCTCTGAGAGGCGTGCTGGTCCCCTTGACTGGGACCAGTCAAGACTGCCACCTTGGAGGTGGGGGCCCCTCCCTCCTTAGCTAAGCGGCAGCTTGGCTCTGGCTTCGCCTGCCCCTGGTCTCCAACTGTTGGTGGCTCCTGGACGTGGGAAGCAGCTGGAAGGGGCAGCAGAGCCTCAACACCCTCAGAACACCCACGGGCTCCAGCCTGGACCTGGGGCCTCGGGCCACACACACGCTGCCTGAGGCTAGTCGCCCCCTGCCCCCAGCGGCACCTTCACTCTCACGGAGGGTGAGGAGGAGGAGGAAGGAAATACCAGGGAGGACCCTAACAGGACACACAGGTCATTGCCATGCCCTCTAAGGCAGGGGCAAGGGGTGAAAGACCAAGGTCCCGGGCACTGTGCCCCGCACCCCACTCCGGAAAGGGGGACTGTGTCTGCGTCCAGCAGGGTGGGTGGGGGGAGGGCACCATCCTCCAGGACAGATGAGCTTCCCCTGGAGACCCACCAGTCACTGACCGATCCCCATGTGTCTGTCCCTTGGGTGGTACTGGCGGCGACCCCACCAGCACTCAGGGCTCAGCTCCTTTGCTCACACTTGCAGGCGCCCCTGCCCCTCTGCCCCTCTGACAACCTTGACACCAGTCACTGACGACCACTGCCGTCTGCGCCACACGGAGTGGTCCCCTAACCACAGCTCAGCGGGTCCTTGGCTGAGGCTCCTCATCTGAGGGCCCGTGAGGCTTCCCCGAGCCCCCAGGAGTGGTGAGCATGAGGCAGATATTAAAAGGTAGTTGACTTCCCAGAGCGCCAGGGAGGAGGACAAGTTCAGCGTTTAGGGGCTCGCTGAGCGCAGGCAGCGCAGAGCTGCGCGTCCACAGAGCCGTGCCCCTGGGGCCCTCCCAGACCCTGCCATCCCTTGGCCAACGGCACACAAGTAACAGTGAAAAGGGACACATGTGCCTGCAGTGCTCGGCCTCCTCTAAGAAGCCGGCAGCCCACCCACAGCCCCCAGACGAGAAACCCTGCGGACCCCAGACAGAGGGCGAGTCCATCCCAGCCCCTCGCCGGCCCTCTAGGGTGGCTCCCAGCACATGCTGTTTTCCTCGTAGCCAATTCTGTGTTCTTCTGTCTCTACAGTGTCGCCACCCTTTCGAAGCAAGCCGCGGTCCTCTCGGAGTGACAGGGCGTGGCTGCCTGAGGCTCCCTGCTCCACCCATCCCCTCTTCTTGGGCAGAACCCTGGCACTGGGGCCGGGCCCCGGCCTCGTGTCTGCTCGGTCTGGCCCGAGGCAGCTGCGCCCAAGGCCCCACGGTTTGTAGACTGGGAAGCACACAATGAGGCTGCTCAGACCGCTCCCGGTTCAAGCCTCCTGGGCCTTGAGACCTCGAGGGGCCTCGCTCCCCGCACCTGCCCTCTCGGGGCATGGCCAGCCAGGGCACGGACCGGCCTCCTCGTTTCCCGTGCTTCCCGAGCTGGGTCCACCAGCCCAGGCGGGGACCAGCTGACTGACAGAAAGGGCAGGACACCCAGACACCAGAGGCTCCTGTGTCCAGACCTTTGACCTTTGCCCTAGCGCAGGGGTGATGCTGCAGGCCTCCCGCTGACCCCTCAGGCCTCAGAGCCTGAAGCCGCACTCCATGAGCCAGGCTGGGAGAGAGTCTTCCCCACAGGACACACAGCCCTGTTCAATCCCTACCTCACACCACACATACAGACTCAGCAGAGGGCCAGGGTTTGGGCACAAAAATGGAATTCCTGGGTCGGAGAAGGACACAGGGGACAGCTGCCCTGGGGAGGGTCCGTCACCACTCACAGGCACGCCAAGCATGTGGACTGCCTACCTGCGCCCTTCTGTGTGAGGCTTCGCACACTTGCTGCCGGCACATCCCTCCCTCCGGAAGTGGGTTTTCCCCTGAGCCAGGGCAGAGCTTGGCAGGTGCGCGGCAAGGTTCCCTTACACGGGTGGGGCTGGTGCCTCCGCCAGACAATCTCGCCCCCGGCCCCCTCCAGGCAGGAGCCTCCTGCGCTCAGCTTACTACCTCCCAGGACAGCCCAGCCCCTGGAGAGCCCCACGGAGTGTCCATGGGGGCTGGCCCCTGGCTGACTTTGGGGACAGAGGTGAGCAGAGACTGCAGGGCTGGGCCTTGGGGCGGTGGCGGGGGTCCAGCCAGCATAGCTCCCGGAGTCATGTGTACCCCTGACAAGGAAGGCGGTTCCAGTGTCCGTCCACTGAGGAGAACAACAGGGGGGCAAACCCACCCTGGCCCTTCTCAAAGGGTCTCGACGCCCTGCGGGGATGTACCGAGGCACTGGCCAGTCCAGTCTGGGAAGTGGGCCCGGGCCGGAGAAGTGAGCCGGCAGGTGTTTGGAGTGGCTGGTGTTACAGACCCGGTCTGCGGGCTCCCTGTTGGCGTAAGTGATATGTACTTAAAGGTTTGCTCTATTTACACTAGCATTAGTTGAGCAGACTGACACCAAGGAACTGCTGGCTTCTAAATCCTGCGCCATAATCCTCCGTAAGCCTCCCCCGCCTCAAGCACCTGGGCTCCTGGGCTTGCTCCCCGCCCTGCCCGGCCCCACAACCCCAGCGCCAGAGCTGCGTGCCCAGCACTCCTGGCCAGGTCCGAGTGGCCCACCCACAGCCACACTGCCAGGCTTCACCCAGCCCCTCAGACCAGGGCAGGGACAGGTGGTCTCACTCCCTATTTCCAGGCTCTGCCGGCCCCAGGTGCCAGGCCTTAGGGCCCCACACGCGGCCCGAAGGCAGGCGGTGCCACTTGGACCTGCAGCCCCGGCCTCGCCCTGGTCCTCCAGTGCTGGTTCTGAAACCGCCTTGCCTCCCTCCACATTGCCCGAAGACCCGCCAGGACCTGCATGTCTCTCTGTGTGGCCCCCGCCAGTCAGGACAGAAAGCTGGGGCGTCCTCCATCTCCAAGCCCACCTGCACCCCATCTGCAGCACCTCCCTGACCCTCCAACATGTGCCCACCCACCGCCCCACCTGGGCCCGGTAGGAGCCCCCACTGCCACCCACTCAGGCACCTCTGGGGCTGCTCTCTGCACTGCCACCTGCATGACCTTTGACACACAGGACCAGCGCCCAGCATGGTCACATTGCCTCCCAGAGATCCTTTCTGGGGGCTTCTCTGCTCCCCGGCAAAGCCGCTGTGCTCATCCTCAGCCCCTCCCTCACCCTGGGACGCACCGGGCTCTCCATGGCCCCAGGGCCTCTCACTGGGCACCTGCCCTCTCTCTCATGGCCACTGTCTCTCCTCCGGGCCCCATGCCGGACCTCACGCCACCACTGTCTCACTCGGAGCCCAGAAATCCCCTGCACAGGCTTGCTTGCCCTCCATCCCAACCCAGGTGCCGCCGGGTCCCCCACCTGCTAACAGGTGCACCTCCAAGCCCACCCCAGCCTGGGCCCCTCCAGGATGGCGGGTCTGACCCCAGAATCCTGTGTAGGGGCTGGACTGACCTCGTAGGACCCCACACCCCAATGGGGGCAGAAGCAGGTCCGCAGGGGACACACTGAGGAGGACCAGACAGGGGACAGAGGAGAGGCTTTCAGGGCCCCTTCTTGGGTCCCTGCTCCCCTCCTGGACCTTCTATATCGGACTGGTCTGGTGTCAGGGCACCTCACCTGGGGGGAGGGCACAAGGCAGGCTGTGGGCAGGAGTGGCAGCCTCGGCCCCCTTCTCAAAGAGGGGACCACAGCCTGCCTCTCTCCCTCTCTCCCTCTCTCCCTCTCTCTCTCTCCCTCTTGGCTAATTAGCATGCTGCTTGTGGGCCGAGCTGGGAATGTAATTACTGGGGAGGCCGAGCCTGCCCAGGAATGCATTTTGAAGGTTACCATAGGAATCAGCAGGCCTATTCATCCCGGTCATGAGGAAGGGATTGGGGACAGGCTGCGGGTTACACTGACGAGCCGCCCTGAACAAAGCCCCGCACTCACTCCTTAACCCTTTGGGGTCCAGACTGGTGACCGCGTAGGGGCCGAGCACCCTATGTACCACTGCACTTCCACAAGAACCCCCCTGAGCGGCCACTCGGGGGGTGTCGCCACCAGGGCTCCTGCCTTTGCACAGAGTGGGAAGAGGGGTGTTCAGGCCAGGGGCAGGCAAGTGCCCAGAGCCCCACACCGCCCGGGGCCACGGAGGGGCAGGATGGACACAAACCGGCACCAGGGCATCCACAAGGTGGGGCCCAGGGAGGCCAGTGGGCAGGGAGATGGGCTCTCCGTGGTGGGGCGCAGGGGCCCAGCACCAGGCCTCCAGGGCTGCTGGCAACTGTCCTCCTCCCCACACAGCCCTGGCCCCGCTGGCCTCCTGCCACTCTGCGCCAGGGGTCTGGCTACCTGGGGAGCATCCCCACCTGACCTCCTGCCTGACACTCCTGGGCCAACACCTCCGGTGCCAGCGTGCTGGAACAGCCCATTCCGTCCTGCCCACTGGGTGCACCCAGAGCCTCCCTTTTGGATGGAGACCTCCGCCCACCTCTCAGCCATGCCCTCCACGGGCATTCCCAAGCACCCACTAGGGGCCAAGCGCAACAGAAGGCCATCCGTGCCCAGGGGTCGTGTTCCTGGGGGTGGCCACAACCTAGAAATGCACCAGGCTAGGGACAGGGTGACAGCAAGGGGGAAGCTCTGGAGCAGCTTGCCCAGGGGACCGTGAGCTGTAAGGGGTCTGCAGGGAAGAGGAGGAAGCCTCAGGCTCAGCAGCAGAGGGGGAGAAGGTGCAGGAGGCATGGCACACAGGGTGCTGGTCTCCTGCCCGGGACTTGCTTCAACCTGCATCTGTCCCTCGGCTCGCCTGAGGTGTCCCTGGAGGCCAGCTTGGGCATCCCACCCACCCGTTCCACACTGAGAGGTGCCCACAGGAAGCCCAGGCCAGTGGGCAGGCCGAGGAGTGAAAGTGACTCTCCCCACAGCTGTCCTCGGGGCTGCATCTCCACCCTCCTTGGGGTCCCCAGCTGCAGAAGGCAGCCGCGCTGCTCCAAGGCCCCTGCACTGCTGTTGGTCAGACGCCCTCCCCACCCTGAGACAGGCTGCGGCCACTCAGAGCACATGCGTGCTTCTAGAACCTGCTGCAAGCTCCAGCGTGTGGAGGCTCCTGCCCTCCAGGGCCTTCCGGCACCTTCCAGCACCTTCCAGTGCCTTCCAGCGAGGACAGCAGCTCCTGGGCTGACTCTGCACAGTGAAGCTTGCAGCTCAAGGCGCCACCCGGCCCCCACACCGCCGGCTGCCCGTTAGCTGGCACTCTGAAAGGCCTGGAAGGGGGAGAGGGCGCTCCCGGGCTCCCGGGCCACGCCGTTCTCTGCAGACCTTGGGGGACGCTGTCTCCGTGGGACCCGCCATTCAGCAGTGACCCAAGGGGCCGTGTGTTGTCAACAGCCCTCTCCAGGCCAAGGAGCAGCTTGGGAGGAGGGAGGCAATTTGTTTGTGAATTTTGCCCTTTGTTATGGAAAGCTGTTGGGTTTTAAAAAACTGTAAAGGTTTGAACGGTTACCTCCCAGGGTAGTCCGCCTCTCGGTTGGGGAAGTTTGAGGACGTGTTTATTTCTTAAAAAAAAAAAAAAAAAACATGCAGAATGGATGTTAAGTAGCCGTATGCAAATTTCCTGGGGCCTGTGGATTTTATTCTCTTGAAATCCTTTTGAAAAGGCTCAGCCCCACAAAAATGAGGAAAATGGTGCCCTCCGGTCAGGCCTTGACTTCCATGGGAGACTCTCAGGTTCAAGGCCTGTCTTTAAGCCCCCCGCCTTTTGGAAAGCGGTGTGCCTGCTAACTGCAGGGTCCAGGCCGCCCCCAGGCCCACCACTCTCGGGGCTCAGGGCTCGGGGCTCGGGGGACCCCCACAGGCGGTGTTTCTGCTTCGCCCACCGGGGACTGAGGGGTTCCGGGAGACCCCCTGCCCTCTGCCTCTGGGATTGCATTAGACAAAGCTCCAAGCCACAGGGTCATCCCAGATGGGGCAGAGGACACTGTTTTGGGTTGAGGTAGGACCCCCAGATTTGCACGTTTGAAGTGCTGACCCTCTAGACTTCAGGCTGGGATGGTATTTGGAAACAGGGATTTTACAGGGATGATTAACATAAAGTGAGGTCATTAGGGGGGCCCTGATCCCATAGGACAGGGGTCCTTCTAAGAAGAGGAGATGGGGACATAGACACACACTGGGATGTGACCACATGAAGACACAGGGGGAAAACGGACATCTCCATGCCAAAGAGAGAGGCGTCAGGAACCGCCCTGCCCTCCCCTGGGTCTCAGACTTCAGGCCCCCCGGGACCCAGAGAGAGTCAGTGTCTGTGGTTTAAGGGGCCCTGTCTGAGGCACTTTGTTGTGAGGACCCCGGAAACTGGAGGAATCCAGTCCCACTCCCACTCAGGGACGGGGCTGGAGCGCCCATCCCTCCTGGGGCGGCCTGGGCTATGGCTGCAGTCACAGCATCAGGGACGGGGTGTTGGACCCTCCGGGGCCCCCCACTGGGACGAGCATGAACCTGGGCCCCACCGCACATGCACAACCACCAGCTGCCAGGGTGAGCAGAAGGGATGCCCCGCAATCCCCACACAGGCCGCAGACCTGTTAGTTGATCGTGATGTGCAGCAGTAGGCCACGGCTGACGGCCAACAGAGCACGCTGACCGCAGAGCAACCTCAGCTGCAGCGGGGAGGAGGGAGCAGCTGCAGGGAGCTGCAGGTTCTAGGGCAGATTCTGGGGCGGGTTCTAGGGCGGGCCCACTCGGTTCTGCGGTCCAGGCGCCGGCGGCACTGTTGCCCCCGCAGGCCTCTGTTTCCAGCTCACGAGAAGCCAGACGACAGGGACAAGCCTGCCAGTTCAAGCAACAACAGAGGTGCCCGTTCTGAGGAGAGACCCGACGCGGGTACATGGGCAGAAACCTCTAGAAAGAGTGTCGAGGCCCATGGACCCCGGGCATTTAGCAACCAACACAGAAACCCGGCTTCCCACTTCCCCAAACTGCCACAGGACCTAAGGGCAGGCCACTTGAATCCAGAGGTTTGTCCGAGAGGCTCCTGGCAGCTGGTCAGGGCTGGGGAGCAGCCCCGGGCTGACCGCCGAGACTAACCGAGACTCCGCCCTGCACCACACTAGCTGGCCCAATGTGTCGGCCCCCGGCCGCCTGGGTGGCCTGGCGCCATTGGTCCCTCTCTGCGCTCCGGTGCCCCTACAGTGCAACACGCACCTGCTGGGCCTCCGGCCACTGGGGTCCCCGGGGCCCCGCTCCTCCCCAAACCAGCTATCGCATTGACGAGGGTCCTACATGCTCTTCAGATTAAAGCAGCCCTGTTGCTAAAGGTTTTGGAAATGCCCCTGCAGCCTGACCTCCGGCCAGAGATGAAGGTGGTGACAGATGGCACCTACCTGGGGGGGCCCCATCCCAGCCCAGGGCTCCACCCTTGGGTCTGTCTAACCAGCACAAGTGTGGTCTTGGAGGGGACAGGGATCAGTGGCTTCTCCGGAAGATTCCAGATCCCACAGGTCAATTCCAAGTCAGCCTCAAACTGCCCCAAGGACTCCCTGCCACTCCCGTGCTGCCCTGGGCTGGCCCTCTGACCTGGCCAAGGTCAAACCCTCCTGGGCCCCTCCCTGGACGGCTCCCTGCCAGGGAGCCTCACAGGTGCTTGGCCCGTGACATGCTGGTCCCATTGGGCACAGGAGACCTCAGTTGGGACCCAGCCTCCTGCCAGGTGGGATGCCACAGTGTCCCCTCCCCAGGGGAAGGCCACTCCCAAACACGTCCATGCGCTGTGGAGTGGCCGCCCGCTCAGCACAGATAAGCCCCTTCAGAAACCGGGGATTTAACTCAGCGCCTGAGTGACAGCGCGAAGATTTGCCCACTGCCCAGACAATGCCGCACTGGGCTCTAATCCGCCCCAGACAATGAGCTGCCTCCGCCCTCGGCTCAGGCTTTCCCACGATGGCTGCTGATTAGCAGAGGGGCATTGGACTCGAGCCACTATCTCTCACGGAAGAGAGCTGGCGCGTCCGCCCAGGCTCACGGGGGGTGGGGTGGAGGAAGAGGAGGAGGGAAGCGGGGACCATCTCCGCACGTTCTCCGCTCCCCCGACCGCAGGGGTGGCACTCGCTGCCTTCGGACGCCGGGTGCCCGGAGGGCCAGGCGGGCAGCCCCTGAGCGGGAGCAGCTTCCTCCAATCACATCGCGTGGGGACGGTGCAGCCTGTGACGGCCCCTCGCCCCAGCAGGACACCTGTCCAGGTCCTAGACCTTTAAAGGGGCCCTTGGCCAGTGCTCCGCCCCCTCCCGGAAGCTCCAGGCCAGAATGTCAGCACAGGGCGCCATGACTGAGGTCACCTGGAAGGGCGCCCCTCTCTTTCTGACGGCCAGGCCTCCATCTGTACCTCTTAGAGGGGCTCCCCCCTTCTCAACGTGCCCGTCTGAGGGTGAGAACCGGTTTACCCACCGTCTTCCACCCCCACAAGCCCAGGACCAGGCAGGTCCGTCCACTGTCCGGACTGCAATCTGCCGAGCCTCCTTCTATCCTCGCTCCCTGGCTGACCTGACCAAGGTGCCCTTGCGGCCCCAGGGGGCCATGGTCTCTCTCCCTCGCAGGAACGTGACAGGGATGTGCCCAGAGCACCCGGGGGAGCGGGGACTCCAGGCGGCCGCCGGACCTCAGTGCATCCCCCCGCCCCCACCAACTCCTGGGGGCCTGGCGGGGTTCAGACCACACGTGGAGAAACCGGGCCGGACTGCAGAGGCCGGGGTTTGGCCTGCTGAGCGCGGATCTCAGTGGAGATGGGGTTTCTTGTTTGCGGGCTCCTCGCCGCACAGTGAGGAAAGCGGTTCAGCTCGGTGACTGTGGATGACGGTGCCTGGGCCCCGGCACAGAACGGTGGTGGTGCAGGGGGTGCGGGGGGCTGAAAAGGCCACTGCAGGCAGGCCACTGCCACCGGGACCACCTGGCCACACCCTGGAGAACTGGCCTGGTGTCCCTCTCCCAATACCCTCCTGTCCCCGCAGGCTGGGGTTCAGGCCTCCTCATCTTTCCCATCAAGGGGCACCCCAGCGGGCACCCAGCACCCGCTGCGCACCAGCCACTGCCGGTGAAGAGCTGACTCTCGGTTCATCAGAAGACATGAGGCATCTGCCCGGGGGTGAGCGCCACCCCACGGGGCAGCCACGCCTGAAGGGCCACCCCTGCCCAGCCCCAGAGCCCCCGGGGGGACCCTCTGCTTTGCTTTGCGGAGGCAACAACTATGCCCCCAGAAGCCCCAGACTCAGGAGGAGAAGTCCCTCCGCTCACAGGCTCCTCCCTCCCAGCCCCACCTGGGCCAATGCCCGGGGTTTCCCTGGGAAGACTCTCAGACTGAAAAGCCCACGGCACGCCCTCCGGCCTGGTGCCGCAACACAGGGGCCCCACAGCACCAGGCCCCTCTCTGTGACCTTAATGAAATATAATGCGGTCCCAGGGTGGTGGTGGCCCGAGGCAGACATCGCCCCCAAGCCCGCACAGGGACCCAGGAAACCTCTCATACACAGTCTCCTTGCCTAGTGAGCCCCTGACGAGGGCCCCTCCAGGTGTCTCCCGTGGCTGGCTCACCAGGTGAGCAGCCCTGTGTGACAGAGGTGAGCCTGGCTCCTCAGCCTCTCAGCTAGAAGTAGAGACGGCGGGGTGGG
>PVKM010049274.1:0-10987 GCA_004027735.1 Carollia perspicillata
CATTTTATTAGCATAAATATATGCTATAATTCCCTTAATTAAAAAAAAAACACTGATGTTCCGACTCAGATCACTAGTTCCTGTAATGATTCGTTTTTACTCCACCATCGTCCCTTTCTGTTATTTTCCATCTCTCTTCAGCCAACTCCAATTGCATTTTTACCTCCAGATTTATTAATGAAGCTCTTTTTGTCGAGGTCATTAATGACAACCACATTGTGAAGACATACTCAATTCTCAATCTGCTTTTTTTTTTCGCATTTCAGAAGCATTTGACCTGTTAATCATTCCTCCTTGAACCATTTCCTTCAATCAGCTTTGTGGAAGCCATCCGTGCTGCACACTTCACCTTTTATTTTATTCTTCTCACCTCACTGTTTCTTAATTTTCTTTTTGCCCCCTTGTTCTTTCTTCACCTTTGTTCTGACCTTTTGATTTTGGATTAAGTTAATCTGCCTTGTCTTCTTTATTTATAGTTACTTTCCTGTTCATCTTATCTGGCCCCATGAGGTTAAATACCACTTATATGTTAATATTCATCAATTATATGTCCAGCACAGGTGTCTGCAGGAAATCATTGACCAGCTTTCAAGAGGCTTCCACGTGACTACTTTATAGCCTTCCTCACATCGTACATAAAGTTGAGGCATCGTACGTCACTTCCTCCCTCTTACCTGTTCTACTTTCAAGTTTCCCATGTCAGTGAGTGGATATCCTTTGATTCACAGTTGCGCTGCTTGAGAACCTTGGAGTCATTCTTAACTGTCCTGTTTTTCTCATACTCCACATTTAATCTCTCCTCACACGATATTGTTGACTTTCAAAATATATCTAGAATCAAGCAAAATTTCTCTTCTACCACAGTAGTAGAAAAATTTATCATCTCTTTCCGGAATCATTTTAATAGCCTTAAACTCCTCTCTGTATTCTACTCCTGTACTCTGTCGTGGGTGCTGTTGTGAGCTGCCTGGGTTTCTCCTTCACAATAAATACATTCATTTCTGTATCTGCTGGAGATGATGCTCCTTGACAGGTCATAATTGAATCCCTCCCTCGGATGTTTCCTCAGCCAATGGTAACTCCCTTTCCTGAGAATACATTTCCTCTCTGGGGATGACTTGCACCCTATATTGAACCAATTCTGCAGGGACAGCCTGGTTCCACAGCATTATGGTATGAGCTGAGGTCACTGCTCACAGCATTTGATGCTAATAGCATTTGAAATTCTTTTCCTCTGCAATCCTGCACTTCTCACGCCTCACAGATGCTGTTCATGACATTGCTCCTCCATAGACTTCCCGCATGCAAATGCCCATCTCAGGGACTGGGTTTCTGGGTGAATTTAATGTGCAATTACTTCCACATCGGTGTGCAAATCAGCCTAAAGGGGTTTCATAATAGGTGTGTTAGGTGCTGTAATTTCTCAGAACCCTACAACATTTCCCCACTTCATCTCCAAGTAGAAGATGGAACGTTTTTCAATGCACTGCACAGCCCTACGACATTCCCTCCAGCCCAGCCCTCTACTCCCATCTGTGCTGCTCTGATCTCATCTCCAAGCAGTCTTTTGTTCTCACGCCAGTGTGGCCATGCTGGCTTCTTTTCAGTTCCTCAAACAGAACAGCCATGAGGTCATGACTTACTGCCTTTGTTTGGCTTCTCTTCTTCATAGAACACTCTTCCCCTAAATGGTTGCAAGGCTTTCTTTCCCGCTGCTTTCACTCTTCCTTCTAGTGTGGTCAGCCCTGACAATCTCATTAAAAATTGGTAGCCGAGCCAGCACTGACCAGTCCCTTTCTTCTGTTGTATTTTTCATAAATATATTTACCTCATATATATGAGATTATATATATATATGAGACTATACATTTATACATACATATATACATAATGCCATGATTTTATTACCAGATTATGAACTGAATGGAGACAAGTATATGTTGGTTTCATTTATTTCTAGACCTCTAATGCATAATAGTTGGTGTTCTCGCTAATATTTGTGAATTAAGGAATTAGATATCTTACTCCCTAGAATTAAAATAATGTGATGCTTTCTGCAACTATTTTCAGTACTTGAAGGCAATACTTTTATTTGTGTATATATGTGTACATATTCAATTACTTATATACATATGTGTATATATAAAACTATATATGTGTGCATTGACATACTCTATAATTTATATGTTTATCTACATATACTAATTAAAAATTCCTTAAAACAGCATATAGAGGTTTATAGTTGTTCCTAAAATGAATTCCAAGTTCAGGTTCTAGACAGATTCATAATCAAAATGTGCAAAATATCTTCAACTAATTATTTGGAGAAAAAAACTCACTTTAAAGCAATGACCTACCCACTACTAAAAAGCTCAGCCTTTTGTTTAAGAATTCTCTTTGGTGGCTCCAAGAAAATAAAGTTGGTCTTGATTTTCTTTGATTTTTTTTTAAAGCATGTTTTATTGATTATGCTGTTATAGTTGCCTCTGTTTTTCCCCTTTGCCCTCCTCTGTCTGGTTCCCCCCTTTCCTCCAGGAATCTCCCACTTAGTTTCTCTCCATGGGTCCTACATATAAGTTCTTTGGCTTCTCCATTGCCTGTACCATTCTTAACAACCCCCTGTCTAGTCTGTACCTACACAATTATGCTTCTAAATCCCCATACCTTCCCCCTTCCCCCTTCCAGCTGATAGCCCTCCATGTGATCTCCATACCTACGATTCCATTCCCATTCTAGTTTGCTTAGTTTGTTTTTTAGATTCAGTTGACAGTTGTGAGTTTGGTGTCATTTTATTGTTCATAGTTTTGATCTTCTTATTTTTAAATATTCCCCTTTAACATTTCATATAAAAAGGGCTTGGAGATGAAGAACTCCTTTAGCTTTAGCTTGTCTGGAAAGCACTCTTTCTGCCCTTCCATTCTAAATGATAGCTTTGCTGGATAGAGTAATCCTGGTTGTAGGCACTTGCTTTTCATCACTTTGAATAATTCTTGCCAGTTCCTTCTTGCTTAGGTATTGTTTAAATTTTATTCAATTGTCAGTTTTATTATTTTTTAATTTCAAAATGGTGGTAAAAATAAAAGTCCTTAGTTCAAGCTATTTATTATATTGAAGTAAAATAAATGTCTTCAGTTTTAGGTATATTGAATCTTAAATAATTCTGTGAGCCTATCAATTGTGGGTCCACAGTTGCATATTTTAAACTAATAAAATTAGCATTCCAATTGCCTCAGAATATTTTTTGGGGGTAGCAATAAACAGGTATTAATCAAAGAAGAAATTTTAAATATAGACTCAGGAAGAAGGAAGATAAGCTATTTTAAAGTTGTCGTTTCTTAATTTTTGGTCATTGCTAAGGTAAAACATTCCTGTAATTCAACTTTCAAAGGCTTAGAAAATATGAAGTAAGAACTTCTGTTTTCCTTCCTGATAGAGAACAAATTCACCTTCAAATGGGAGTAATGGCAACATATTCTCGTGTATGACCTGTGTATCTATCAATATTTAAGAAGATTTGTACAATATGTGTGCTCTTCCACTTAACCCTTTCAAATCCCAAATGGCTGTATACTAGATTGTTCTACATCTTGCCTTTATTACTGAACAATAGATTGTCAAGGTTGTTCCCCAATAACATATAAAAAAGGATCCCATGCTATTAATGAGATGATATTATACTTTGTATGTATGTGTGTGTATAAAGATAAATACAGTGACACACAGTAATTTATTTGATGTATAATTTAGAGAAATTCATAGTATTTTCAAAATTTCTGTTATAAGAAAATACTTCAGTAAATAATCTTACATATTTCTCACATGAGGAAGTACATGTGTGTGTATATATGTGTGTATGTGTGTAAATATGCATGCACATATATAGAGAAAAAAGTCTATAAGTAGAATGGCTGGGTTCAGGGGAATGGCATTTATCATTTTAATAAAGATTTCTAAAAGCTGCCCATAAAGTACTTATCACATTCGTATTCCACCAGTAGTGCATGAGAGTGCTGGTTTAACCACATCCTTATTGGAGAAGCATTAATGGTAGTATTAGTAGTAGAGAAAATAATAATAATAATATTAATAAGTGCTTTAAAATAAGATTGTCTATATGAGTAGAATCGGTTTCCTAAAAAGACTGGAAATGTATGGTGAAGAGCAATAAAAGGGCAAAGTTTTCCTTTTTTTCTTCCCTGGAAATAGATGAAATTTTTGAAGGCGGGGATTGTATATCTTGCTAATGTTGACACTGGTATACTGACAGAAATATGATAGATGCCCAATGATTGTTATGATCATGAAGTAAACTTAAGACTGAAGAATATGATTAAACTTCAGGATACAGAGCAGTACACTCCTAATTTCATATACAAACAATGAGTTTGAAATCTGATTGTGATATCCCATATATCTTGAGAGATTAGGGAAATGCCAGAGTTAGAGACAGTCATTGAAAACTTAGGTATCGCCATCAGTACAACCTGACATTTGCTCTCGACAGCACATACTAAGGAAAGAAGAGGACTGCTGGTGCGGTCACGTCCCTGCGGTATCTGAAAAATTCACAGAAATCTTCACAGGAGACCAGCACTAATTACTAGATGACTCTCCTTTGAGCTACATCTTGGAACTACAGGAAGTCATATTTTTATCTGCCTCTGTCATTCTCTAAATTGGTTTAGAAGCTTGAGTATTAGTTCCAGTTTCTTGGTCTAATATCACTTTCATCGTTGTACCCTATGGATTCAAGTTCCCCAGGCATTTTCAAAAGAAAAAAAAGATAATTTCAATTTGCTACGTTTAATTGTGTATGATGTCATCGTTCTATTGCAGAAATGTTGTTTTTCCTAAGGGAAAACTACTGCAATGAGAGATAGCATGACCTCCACATAGACATCTGAAAAAGCAAAAGACCATATAATTACAAAATATTATTGCATAGGTATTTCAGTTTACCAACTGTATTAGTAATATCCACTTTGGTAAAGCATTAACTTTTTGTGGATTTCACTTTCTTTGATGTTATTAAGATATAAAATTTAATTCAGGTTCCAAATTAACAAACTAAAAATATAAAGTAAAGTATAAAAGGATTTAAATATGTTTAGATGCACACTTTGATATAGTCCATTTTATTTATTACTTTTATTCTTGTTTGTTTTATATTCTTTTTTTATTTTTCTGTTACAGTTGACATACATACTATACGTACTAGTTTCAGGTGTACAGCCTAGTGACCAGACCCCATATAACCCACCAAGTGATCATCCTGATAAATGACACGCCCACCTGACACCACACACAACTACCAGGATACCACTGACTATGTTCCCTATGCCGCACTCCATCCCCATGACCATTCTGTACTGACCAATTTGTACTTATTACATAATCCCTTTACCTTTTTCACTCCTCCCCTCTACCTCCCTCCCATCTACCAATTGTCAAAATGTTCTCTACAGTCCATTTTAAAAGTATATTCTTTGGTGTAGTATATGACCTTTTATTGTTTTTATCATTATAGTATTATATGCAAAGTGAAAAATTATCTTTGTTTTTTATAGTTTCCAGATACTGGAAATATTTTCATTTAATCCCCATGAGGATCCTATGGGGTTAAGTACTACTCTTATCATCGGTGACTTACTGATGAGCAAACCGAGGCATGGAAATATTAATCTGTTTTCCTAAACTTTTATGGGAGCACCTGATGGAGCTGGGGCTTGAATCCAACTGTAGCCCAGACTTAGAGGCACTCTGTAATGCCTAAAGGGGAAGTCTCACACCAAGCTCTGGGGGGCTTGTTTTCCAAAACAGCTTTCTGTTGTTGGGAAATCTGAAGAACTTCCTCCATTCAAGTCCCCACTGCTCATATTGGTTTTAAGGTTTCTCACATCTGAGGAAAAATTATGTGTGCAATCATGGTGTTTAACTGTGATTTCAGTAAATAATAGGCTAGATAAGTCCTTGATATTAATAGCAGTCGAGCATTGTTTAATTTAAAAAATAACCCAGATATTTTAAACTAAATTTGACTATTTCACTTGAACAAAATAAAGAAAGCAAAATCAGTTTAATTTAAGCAAATAAACCCATAACCTAATATATTTCAGCAGGAAATAAGTTTTAATGTAGTAATTGAAATACACTTTAAAACACTGTATACAAATAATATGCATTTAACTTAAATATAAGCATGTATGTTTGTATATTCACAATAAGTTGAGGTTGATATTTTGAGAGAATTCAATTTTCCAACAAATGAGCATTCACTTACGAGCAAGTGTGTACTTTAGGAATATATATATATTTCTTACTAATTCATCAACTTAAAAAATCCCAAAGGAAAGTCTATCCACTTATTTATTTTAAGCAAATTTCCCTATATAAAATGTCTAAGAATAAAACAGACAATATTAAAACCATCCTGAAGGTGGTTGACTAAAATTTAATCAAGTCATACATGATTGACCAAGGTATTTCTGTCACTTTGAATATATGCTTTGGACTTTCTGTATTTTCATCTAAAAAGTCAAGTGAAGCAAAGCATACCATATTACATGCTGCTAAAATATTTTCTTCTGCTTTAATTTTGTAAATAACATTTTAAAAACTTGGCAAAAGAGTTGGCACTTATGTTTGAAAGTTCTGTATTTTTCAGTGAAAAATAATGACAAGTTTAAAATTTCATTTACAGTGTAGCATACATTTGATCATTTTTATCATCATGGTATTATTATATATGAAGTAGAAAACATCCCTATTTTGAATAGTTAATGACAATATTAAGATACCTTGGAGTCTCAAGTAACTCTTCTAAGGCAGAGTTCTTGGCAGAGTACTTTTGTAAGAATCAATTCCAAGTCATTGTCTTCAACAACCAGGGCATAAAACACATTGCATCTAGAGATTTCATATGTCTCTAACCATTAGATGACCAGGTATTACTGTGTATTTAAAATTTTAGAAGTACAACGGTCACAGAAGAAAGTTGAATATTGATTTATTTGGTTTCAGAAACTGGGCCTCTGGATATGTCTGTTATTTATTATCTGTGGTCTTGGGCAAACCACAGTAACCCCTAAGACTTGGGAGAGATTAATAATTTCCCTAGTATTTTTCTGCAGTATCATAGATGTGACAGAGTTTTTGTGATTATTAAGTAAGGTGGCATCCTGCAAAACACCTAGAATAAAGCCAGCAAAAAAAGTCGAGGTTCAGAAAATATTTAGGGAATCTGAATTAGAAGGAGTGAATCTAGGACATGAACAGTGAATGGCATTGCCTACTTCATAAATTTCCAGGGGTATTATATTTCAAGCAAGATGGTTTATTGAATAACATTTTGATAAAGTCCCTGGAAACTTATATGGCCTAGGCACTAGGTCCATTAAAAAAAATAACTTAAGAGACTGAGCTTTCAATTCCTTATTGGAAAGAAGGAATTTCTACTTTCAGTTAGAGTGATGAACAGCCAACCTCTTTGTAGCATTTTGTCTTTAATTCCATTTTCCTTTTTTTCCTGATACCTTACCAGGGGACAGTTAACTCGGTGATATACTCCGAAAGACCCTTGCTTTAAGCTTCTGTTTGGCTTGGAAAGCAGTGCAAAACAGGCAAAATAACAGTAGTGAACATCAGGGAGGGTGTGTAGTCAATAAGATTAAACAAGATTTAATTAATCTGCAAAGTGAATTATTCAACTCTATCATTGAGAACTGGATTACTTCTTAAAACCGGAGGTGTTGAGGAGATTAGATGTATCACAAGATCAGAACGTTAGGTGAATGTAATTGTAATCATCCACACAGTGATTTTTCTCAGTAAATGGGAAGTTGTAGTTCTTACAGATTTAGGTGGCTTTAAAAAAATAAGGTAACTAAATTAGATCATAGTTGAAATGGTCCACTAGTATCTCATGGAGAATATTTAAAAAGGATGGGAAAGTGATAGTATACCTTTAGATATCAAAAGCTATGAGCAAATATGCATTAGTAAGTAAAGTCAAAATGTAATGCTAATGTGAATGTTTCATTAATTTTTTCACTTCACCCACTATAAAAATGTATACTGTATAACAAGTTTTCAATATTCATTAAACAAACACCTACTGCTTTTTGCACTTGTGGCCTCTTGCACTCTGAAATGAGTGAACATTTATAGAGCAGTTATATTTGAATTAATAATGTAGTCTTTTGAAAAATTAATGAACCAACAATTCTGTTTATATCAAACTTTTTTTTAGTGATATAAATGAGTTGTTTTTAATAGACAGCCATCTTGTACGAAAACTTTAAGACAGTAATATGACAATTGAGATTATTTGGCATGGGCAGAAAAGAATGCAATGGTTAAACATTGAAGTAACAACAAAAAGATTGTCACATCCATGTTTTTTACCTTTGACTAAAATTTTAATTGGGTACTTGGAAAATGGCAATTGTTTTAAAACATAAAGTTTTATACTTGGGAAGACAAAGGAATGCAACTCTCATCACCACAGGTTAAGCTGTAGAAATCATGATAAAGATATTATAATACCTTTCAACAGATTTGTAAAGACATATGTTTGTATATATAATTTCATTAGAGAAGATGGCTATTCTTCTGAAATATAATTCTCTAACTAACTTAATTTGCTTTCTTGGCTTAAATTTCTATTCTTTTTTGAGAAAAATAATTTCAAATATGATCTCTTCATTGTATTTGTGAAAATATATATGTATATGAATATATATATATAAATTTCAGATATTATTAATAGCTTACTATATATCAGATGGTTTTAAAGATATTCCATACATAGTTATTGCATGAAAGAAATAAAATATCAATTGTCACTTAACTCTTGATTTTCCTAAATATTTTATTACCATTTTTAAATAGTAATGTGTTGAATATAATTTATTGCATGGTTAGTCTAAGTTTGCTTGTATTTATATATCATAACATAGACAAAACATGTACAGCTTTTATACTTTTAAAAATGGCGTATTTCTCTAATAGCAATACATGTCAGGATGCTGAGATGACAGCTTCTTTATCTTCTGAACCTCCAGTATGATGTAGCTCATTACATTAGCACCAAGAAAGCAGGCCATAAATTACCACAGTGTGTTGAGGCATGTCTGTGGCTAGACACTGCCTTCCTCTTAGAATATCCATCACCCAGAAATATCCTGAGTACTAAGGGACAGACTGCAAAGAACCTAAACCCCAAGATAGAGGCAAATAGTTTCTTACTCTTAATATCAGATACAAGATACTGTTGTGTCAGCTGCATTTCTGCCTCATCAATGACCTCAGTAATCACCAGCACTCATCAGGAAGAATTTTATGCTCTAAAACCTATGGAAAGTACACAGGTGTTTAGCTAGCATATAGAGTTTGAAAATGGGGTAAAAGTGGAATAAAATGAATACAAAACAATCTGAAATATAAAAATATATTTTCACTTTTTACTTCATACATTTCAGGAAATGATAAATATTCATTAAGAAAAAATGAAGAGTTTGTTCATAAATAAATACCTTTGGGATTGATAAATAATGTTATTTTTAAAGAACATGCTTAGAGTGATGACCCGTCTAGAAACTTTTCATTGTCGTCATAGTTATACTTTGTGAAATGGAACTGCAAATACTGCGAAGTTGCAAAGGTGAAAGAACATGTTGAAAGGTACAAATTACAACGTCTTTTTTCTGTCCTAAGAATATTAAGTTCTCTGAGGGGATAAATGGCAGATAGGAACTGAATATTTTAGTGTAGTGCTCATTCAGAATAGTAATTATCTAAAAAATATTCCAGCACACACACACTGACTTTAGTCAGCATCCATTCAAGGTCTGATCGTTGAGGATTTTTGAAAAGGACAAGACATCAGGGGATTGAAGATCCTATAATACATTTTCTTGGGAAATGGAAATGAAAAAATGAAAAGGAAAATATGTCTTACATTTTAATACTTAATTCATTTACTTTCTTATGTTAACATCTAAAACAATTTTGTTTGGATAGACTTCAGGTACCAATATTTTTAAAATCTGGTTTTTCTTTTTTTACAATGAAAACATTGCTTATGTTGCTTAGTTCTATAGTTAAAGTAGTAACACCATCAAAATCTTTCTTCACTTTAGGATAGCTATACTAGGTAGCGGTAACCACATATTCATGTTTTCAAAAATGTGACAAATAAATGCTAAGATAAACCAGTTCCTGTGGATCTGCAGCCCTGGTAGAGGTGTGCCCTCACCAAACATGCAATGACCTCATGCCCCAAACGTGTGAATATGGCTGTTGCGTGGCAAAACGAACTATGCTGACGTAAGGACATGGACCTTAAAATAGTGAGAAGATCCTGAATGACCCAGGTGGGCCCATTCTAATCACACTAATCACACTAGTCTTTAAAAGCAGAGAAAGCCTCCAGTTGGGTGAAGAGCAAGACAGAGATGCAGCAGAAGGGAAGTTGGAGAGATTGGAAATCTGAGGGGGGAGTCTGCTTACCATTGGTGAGGGGAGGGCAGGCACGGAGTTATCAGAGATGTGGAGACTATGAGAATAAATGCAGGCAACCTCTAAAAAACAGCTAGGAAGCAGTAAGGACATGGACCTCAGTCCCACAAACTGAACGCCTCTATGGCCTGAACGAGTTTGGAAGCAGTTTGTGCCCAGAGCCTCTGAAAGTGACACAGCTGGGGTGTCACCTGTTTGGGGCCTCTGGGACCCTAAGTGGACCCTAACCACACACTGATGTTTGTCTCCCTTTCTTTCTCCCTCCTTTCCCCTCTATAACAATAAATAAATACAATCTTTAAAAAATAATCATCAATATTGCATGTGAGTAGAAAACAGTTAAGCTGCCTGGTGTACAATTTATCGTGATAACCCATTTAAAGAAGCCGATGTAGAAAACCTTGAAAGCAGAGTCACATCTTAGTAAACCACCACTCCTGGATAGGCTCATACCTAAACCTCTTCTAAA
>PVKM010049275.1:0-10981 GCA_004027735.1 Carollia perspicillata
TTTTTCTGAAGTCTTGTTTCTTCATTCAGTTCTGGTTGAATGTCTACTTCTTCCTTTTGTTCCAAATCATTGATTTGAGTCCTGGTTTCCTTCCCTTCACTCTTGGTTCCCTGTACATTTTCCTCTATGTCACTTTGGATAGCCTTCACTTCTTCCTTTATTTAGTGGCCATACTCAGTCATTTCTGTGAGCATCCTCATTACCAGTGTTTTGAACTCTGCATCTGAAAGGTTGTCTATCTCCTTGCCACTTAGTTCTTTTTCTGGAGTTTTGATCTGTTCTTTCATTTGGGTTATATTCTTTGTCTTGGCACATGTGTTACATTATAAGGGGTGGATCCTTAGGTATTCACCAGGGTAGGGCAACCCATGTTGCTGCGTTGTGGCACTATATGTGGGGGAGTGGTCAGAGAGGGAACAATACCACTTGTTTGGCTCTTGGCTGGTTTTTAGTCACTTCCTCCACTACCCAGAATGGAATTGTGCCCTTCTGGTGTTGATTCCCGGGTGGGTGTACTTGTGTACATTCTAGGACCTTGTGGGTCTGTCCAATGAACTCTCCTGTGAGGCTGAGAGTTTCTCCCACCACTGCAACTTCCACAGGTTGTTAAAGCTGGAGGTTTCAAAGCTTAAGTTCCCATGCTGTAACCCTGGGTTGTGCATTCTGGTCGCTCCCCAGTTGTTCTTCGTGTCTTATTTGCATGCAAATGTGAGAGTGCTGGGTTTGCCATCTGCATCTTGCCTGCCCAGTCTGCTGTCTTGCCACAGGTCCTCTCCACCCCAGGGGCCCATCTCTGCTCCTCCTACCAGTCTGGATGAATGTTTCTTCTTTAATTCCTTTGTTGTCAGACTTCCATACAATTTGATTTCCTCGCAGTTCTTTTTTTTTTTTTTTTAATTAGTTGTTGTCCTTCTTTTACTTGTATGAGGAAGCAAAGCATATCTACCTATGCTTCCATCTTGGCTGGAAGTCCTACACTTAATTCTTTAAAGCCTTTTAATTTATGAGTAGGCTCTGACAATGTGATGAAATAAATGAAGACTATATAAGTACAAGTCATAAAATCAAGAATTATTATTCTTAATCTACTATATTTTTATGACATACATGTAATTTTAGTTGAAAATGTTAAACTCATGATAGTACAGAAAAGACTTCATCCTTAAGATGTTGATTATGAAAATTTTGGGCTTTATGAACCAATTCTGGCATTTATGAAATAGGTAAGTTTTCTTGATTCTTTTAATGTTGTTAATATAGGCAGTATAATGTACCACTACAGAAATGCCTGTTCTTCAAACATATAAATAACTACTACTGTAATAACCACCTTGAAATGAGTTTTTAATTGGTTTGATGACTATAGTAGCAACTCTGAAAATATGCTAGTTCTGTTTACTTTCAATTTTATTCAGCATATGGGCATAGGAAAGCATTAGCATTTTCAATTCCAAGGATGAATGTGTTTAATGTTAAAATAACTCGGAACAGTTTTCTGTTTTTCATCACGAAGTTCAAGCAAGAAATATAAATACAGAAACTTTGGTCTGCTGCTGTTATTCTCTAGAAATTTGGTCAAGCTGTCAAATATATGATTGTAGAGATCTTGTGGATCAATTATTTGGGCTTTCTTTAACCACCTACTCAATTTAACACTTGATGCAATGTTATTTTCATCAATAAGGCAGTTATTTGAAAACATCCATACTGTGTAGACATGTTTTTACCTCAATATTACCATCATCAGTTCTGAAAATCTTTTTCATACAGGGTTGAAGTTGTAATGATTGGTGTCATACCTGGGGTTGGAGTATCAGAAAATGATAGCCTTTTGGGTTTGAGTCTCAGTCCACACAGCTGCCTTGCAAAAAATATAACTTTAATTCTTATTTCTCAATTGAATTTAATTTCAACTTTGAGATCCCATTGGTGGAAACTCAATCACTTTGGAGTTACACCTCTGTACTTCCAGTGTTGATTCCAAGATTCATGGGACTTATAAAATGACCAGGCATAGTGGGGATAAAAATAGAGGGAGAATTTGGCATAGGTTATCATCCATCAGTCTTGACATCTTCAAGGACAGTTTTTCATCCGATCTTTAGTTGTCTAACAGCACAGAACACATCTGAGTTTTTATTTTTCTTGACAATAAGATTCTTTCAAGTTTTCTCCATAAACTTGTCAAATAGTATTTTCAGAGCTATGCAGAGCAGAAGGCGTAAAGCTCATCTCTTCTCCACTCAATCTTCAGGGGGAAATTTCCTTGGGCAAAGACTGCTACAACCATGAAAGCACAACTGTGGCTTCTTGTAGAGAAGTCAAATCCTCCTTTTCCTTGAGCTTTTTCACTTCTACCATGGCTTGACTCAAGCTGTGCAGCATGCAGAGGGAGAGCCTGTCACAAAGCTGGAGAGTTCTGTCCCCTGACCATTCTTTGGAGAGCCACCAGTGGGTTTTTGCCCTTGCGTGAGGCTTTTGCTTTGCACATTCATAAAGATGCATATAAGTGTTTCTGCCAAGTACCACAACACCTTAGAGAATGCAGTCTTAGGTAGTGTTTGGGCTGAAGCCAGGTGTCTTATGATTGCATTTCTGTGTATGTAACCCAGTGAGGGGTGGGGGCAGAGAGATAGTGTGAGTAGGACAAAAGTTTGGTACAGGAGACAGAGGAAATAAACAGACACTTTTTGAATATGATAGGGAAAACTGAGCCATTTACAGCTACTTTCTGTTTTATATATAAATTAAGAAAACTGCCTGGGACACACAATGCTGAATAGGGTATAGTGAGGCTGGCTGTCTTATAAAAGGTGAAATTATAATCAAAATAACTTCAATATCCATCCAGAGTCTTAAAAATACCCAGAAATTCCATTTCTAATAATTCTTTTTGAAAGATATCTAAAATGGTAACAAGTTTATGCACAGTCATGTTGTTGCAAGATTACTTTTAACAGGAAAAGACTCAGGAGAATATAAATATCCAAGAATTATGTAGATGTCCGGAATGTTTCAAAATATGATTATATTCCTATGAGTCCAAGCTTCTACTACTCACCATACAACAGCCAATAAGTCAATTGACAGGGTGTTGGGGTACAGAAAGTGACTTTATTCAGAAAGCCAGCACGCTGAGAAGATGGCAACCTAGTGTTCTAAAGAACCATCTTGAGAAAGCACAGAATTCAGGCTCTTACTTACATCAAGGGAAGTGGGAATTAAAGAGGTAAGAGGTGATTGACGACTGCAGACATCTGGGCACCAGCAGGGTCTGAGGAAGATTGTGCTTTGTTCTCAGTCTTTGACTCTAGTTGATGTGAGTCAGGTCACAAGATTCCTGTAAATCTTTGATAAACAATCATTACTTTTCTACATACTTCCCTTATCTCCTCAGGAGAGGCACTTTCTGGTCAGGTTGCAAGCAGAATTCCGCCAATGAGTAGCATGTCTATATGCAAGACTAAGCAGTAGGCCATGGGAACAAAGCAGGCCTGAAACAAGATGAAGTCAGTGAGGCCAAGCATTTCAATCTGTTACATATGTATATAATAAAATATTACACATCCATTAAAAATGTTTAAAAGCATTTTTAAAAAGATTTTACTTATTTCTTTTTTTTAGAGAGAAGAGAAGGAGAAAGAGAGGGAGAGAAACATCAATGTGTGGTTGCCTCTCAGGCATTCCCCAATGGGGACCTGGCCTACAACCCAGGCATGTTCCCTGACTGGGAATCGAACCAGCGGTCCTTTAGTTCGCAGCCTGTGCTCAATCCACTGAGCTACACTAATGAGGCTAAAAGCATTTTTTTAATAACAAGGGGAAGTGATTCTGATCACTAAGCTTAAAAAGCATATTACAAAATCAACTGTACAAAAATATGCATTAAAAACACAGGAATTATGTCAACATGAAAGCATTGTTTGCCTCAAAGTGCTGGGTGCTTCTTTTCCTGTCATTTCATACTAATGTCAGCACATTTTCAGCCTATGACCCTATGCAGGATGTATTTCCTATCACTATAATAGGTGGTGATAATTGAACCAGATAAGTCACAATATAGTCTTACTTCCTACCCAGCCAGCTTTTTTCCCTGCCAAATGGTCTCTTTAGGAAATCTTACAGTATTTATGTTAAGAAAAAGTCTATTTTAACTCTGTTTTTAAATGTTACAAAAACAACACAGAAGAAATGATGAAGGCCTAGAGTAGGGATTGCTGAGTAAACTGTGTTCCTCAGACCAGCAGCATCAGCATCCCCAGGAAATTTCTTAGAAATACAGATTCTGAGTATCTCCAGAGACCTACCTAGTCAGGAACTTTTTTGGTCAGGCCTAGAAAGCTGTGCTTCACCAAGCCCTCCAGGTGATTCTGAGGCATACTCAAGTGTAGTAGCCACTGGTCTGAAGCAAGTTTGGGCAAATTATGGCCAAAGGCCACATGTGCCCACCTGTTGTGTAAGATTGTTATTGGGACACAACCTTGTTCGTTGTATATTGCTGCTTGTGGGTCATAATAGCAGACTTAAGCTGTTTCAATAGAGACCTTGAGACCCACAAAACCAAAAATATTTACTCTTATCCTTTATGGGAAGTTTACCTACTCCTGATTTAGAGTATAGAAACCTATTGAATTTTAGCTTACACGTATTTTTCTCCATTGGAAGAAAAATAGATAGACAGAGTCTATCTTAAGCATTTACCCCATGACATGTGTTCTATGACAAAGTATCTGTGAATTTATAACTTTAATTGAATATGCTGATGTGGATTTCATAAACGTAGAATTTTTTTTTGGAATGTGGAATGACCATTCTTGCTTACTATTATTAACTTCTGTTCTAGAAATAAAAATTAAGTCAAAGAAAACCAATGTTAAGATAAAAGGAAATCACAAAGACGTACTGTATGTTGCTGTGTTAAAGTAAGAAACAAAATAAATCTAAAGGGTTCCACCTGCTGGTAGAAATAATAAATAACTGCAAATGAAAACATTTTAAAAATTATATGGTAAGTCAAAAATGATAGTTACAGAAGTTGAGTCTGAAAGGAAAATCATCACCCTCTCTGATGTAGCTCAGTGGACTGAGCACAGGCCTGTGAAGCAAAGAGCCATCAGTTTCATTCCCAGTCAGGGCACATGCCTGGGGTGCAGGCCAGGTCCCCAGTAGGGGACACATGAGAGGCAACCACACATTGATGTTTCTCTCCCCCTCTTTCTCCCTCACTTCCCTTCTCTCCAAAAATAAATAAATAAACAAAATCTTTTAAAAAAAGGTAAATCATCTAATTCTTTTATTTTAAAGAAAATTTGTATATTGAATATTAAAATAAAGTTACCATCCACTTTTAGTAGATTATACAAAGCATACAGAAAACAAACAGCTTTTAGGCTATAAATTTTATGAAGATAGGGGCCATGTCAATCTTGTTCACCATCACTAAGTAAAGTAAGATGCTATGCAAGTATGTATCAATAATTTTGTTATATAATTTCGAGTTGCATAAAACACTAAATTGTTACAGAAAGGTATATATTTTTAATTTACAGAATCATAAATTTGTTATAAAACTATAGAAAACACATTTAGTAATAATTTTACTTCTTAAAGTAAAGAATTTAACACAAATATGTCCTAATACATTTTATTTCTTGGAAGATAAATGTGTCAGTCAGAACAGGCTCTGTTATGCTGGGTTAAAAAAAATGATGCCTAAATCTTGGTGACTTATAACAACAAAGTTGTTTTCTTGTTCACATCCCTCATGGCTTGCCTACAGCTCTCTCTGCTCCACACGTGTCTTCATTTTAGGACCCAGGCTGTTGAAACTGCCTTTATCTGGAATATAACTGCTTATGTTGACACAGAAAAGAAAGATTTGTTTTCCTTTTTTAAAATAGCTTCATTAAAGTATAATTCCCATATCATAGGCTTACCCATTCTAATTGTACAACTGTACGACTGATCACAGCAATCCAGTTTTAGAATATTTTATTTCCATCACCCCAAAACATCTGTCCCCATTTGTAATGAATCTTAATTCCCACCTCAAGGCCTCAGCAACAATTACACTGCTTTCTGTCTGAAAGTTTGCCTTTTATGGACATTGTATAAGAATAGAAACACAACATATGTCTTCTGTGTCTGATTTCTTTCACTCACCATGTTTTTGAGGTTAACCAATGGTGTACCATTATCAGTAGTTTGTTTCCTTTTATTAGTAAATAATTTTTATTGTGTGGATATGTTATGTATTTTTATCCATTCACCAGCTGATGGACATTTATGTTGTTTCAAGTTGTTAGCTATTATATATGAAGCTGCTGTGTACATCCACACACAATTTGTATAGACATATGTTTTTATTTTTCTTGGACAGACACCTAGACATTGATTTGCTGTGTCATATGACAAAAGTTAAATGACAAATTCACATCTCTTAACTTTTTCAGAAACTGCCAAACTTTTACAAAGTGATTAGCCATTGTATATTCCACCAGCAAAATATGAAGGTTTCACTTTCTCTACATCTTCACCAACACTTGTTATTGTTTTTCTTTTTATTATAATCATTCCAATGGGTATGGAATGGTATTTCATTGCAATTTTAATTTACATTTTCTAGTTTAAATGAACGCGATTAGCCCCTTTTCAAGTGTTTGTAAGCTATATCTTTGGTGAACTATCTATTCAAATCCTTCACCATTGTTTTGAATTGTCTTCTTACTGAATTTTGAGGTTTAAAAAATATATTCTGGATAAAATCTTTATCAAATAGTTAATCGGGAAATATTTCTCCCAGTCCAGCTTTTCTTTTATTTTTTCTTTTATGAATTATGCTTTTGGTATAACATCTAAGAACTCTTTTCCTAACTTAAAGTCATGAAGATTTTTCATTATGTTTTCCTCTAGGCATTTTATAGTTTTAGTTCTTATATTTAGGTCTATGATTAATTTGAGTTTAATTTTTGTATTTAGTATGAAACACCAAATGTGTTTCATGTTTAGTAAGAAAACTGTCACATTTTTAATTTCTCTCCGATAAATTTCTGGCTAGTCTGCCAATCTATTGCTTGTCCTAACCTTAATCACAATTTAAGACTACCAGTGATACTGTCATTCCCAACTGTCACCAAAGTTACTGTTGTTTTAGACAATGCCCTGGACATGGGGATTTTCCACTCTGTTCAAAATCAAGTCCATCCACTTTGGCAGTAAAAATAATGATTTACATGGCCTGCCTACCATGGGGGGTTGTGTAGGGAGCAGCCCATGGCTAAAATGCCATAAATTCCCAATCTTCTTATCCAAGATTTAGCAGTTTTTTTAAAAAAAACAAGTGTTTTTCTTAGTTAATTATATGCCTTTGGTTGATTTTCACAGTTGGGAATTTTTTTCAAATGTCCAGTTTTTTGTTGCTTTTTGGTGAGAAGATTTGCCAAGTTTCTCACTCCAGTATTTCAGAATCCCAATCTCTCTGAAGAGTTTTTATAACATAAGCTTTTAAATTATAAAGTGTGTTGTTTCTGTCTAGAATTCATGAGCCAAAGCAAATCATATAGTCATTTCTTTGTTCAACACGACAGGGCTATATAACCTTCCTGTAGCAGGAACATCACAGCAATGACATAGCAGGAAACTTCTGACATGGTTCCCTATGGTCTCTGCCTCTTGGTGTTCACACCTTGGTATTATCCCTTCTCTTTGAGTGTGACCGCATTCTAATAAATACAATTCAGTGAAAGTGATGGAATGTCACTTCTATAATTAAATTATACAAGACTGTTACTTACATCTTGCTGGTACTTTCTCATTCTTTCTCTTGCCTTCTTGGGTTGCACACATTGATGAAGCAAGCTGCCATGTTGGAGAAGCCCATATGGCTAGGAACTGAGGGTGCTCTCTGGCCAATAGCCAGCATGGAGCTGAGACCCTTCTGTTTAGTCCAATAGCCCATGAGGAACTGAATTCTGGTAGCAACCACTGAGTGAGCTTCAGTGCAGATGTCTTCCTTGGTTGAATTGTGAGGTGACTTCAGTCCGGCCTGACACCTGATTGCAGCCTTGTGGGAGACCCAGAAGCAGAGAACCCAGTTTAAGCCATTCACATTCCTGACCCACTAACAGGGTGAGATAATAAATGCTCATTGTTTTAAGCCACTAAGTTGTGTGTGTGTGTGGGGGGGGGTAATTTCTTATACAGCAATGGATAATTAATACAGAAAGAAGCTGAAATATTTGGTAAAAAGTCAAATAACTTACTATAATAAAGAAAATAGGCACAAAGTTGGAGGGGCTGCTTCTTGCCTACACAAGACCAGTACTTCTAAATGAGTCAAATTGTATTGGATAGCTTTCTATGGGACTTAGAACCTGGCATTTGCCCTAAATTTCTGTTCTTATTTCATAAAATCATAAAATATTGGAGTTACAATTTCAATATTTCTAGAAAGTATAGAATTACTGCTAAGCCATGGCAAAGTAAGTATATTTTTGTAAAGTGAAATTGAAAAATTAGATTTCCTTGGGCATTGTTTATGGGAGTACTCTAATTTCTCATTGATATTTTATAATCAGTAAATGTTCCGATAACTCTGTGCTCTTTATAATTTATTTTAAAATAGTATATAAATACTAAAATAATCATTAATATAAAAAAACATTCATTTAAAAATATAAGGGGAGCCCTGGCTGGCATAGTTCAGTGGATTGAGCATGGGCTGAGAACCAAAAGGTCGCAGGTTCGATTCCCAGTCAGGGCACATACCTGGGTTGTGGGCCAGGTCCCCAGTGGGGGGCATGTGAAAAGCAACCACACACTGATGTTTCTTTCTCTCTGTCTCTTTCTCCCTCCCTTCCTCTCTCTAAAAATAAATAAATAAAATGTTAAACCTTTAAAAATATATATATATATAAGGGGAGATTCTTCTAAAGAGTAGAGAATTGGAAAGATCACTAAAAAAGGTAACGTGACAGTGGAGGAACCTGTCTAACACTACCACAGACAGGTAATCAAGGTTAACATTAATAGTGATGTCACATTCATAGTATGTATCCATGATACAGTATGTACCACTTTAGTTCTATGGTATCTTGTGAAAATACATTAGCTCACTCTAATCATGAGAAAAAGCAGATAAATCTCAATCAAAAGACATTCTATACAATGTGATCAGTATCCTCAAAACTGCCGACATCATTGAAAAACAAGGCAAGTTTGAGAAACTATCACAACCAAGAAGAGCCTGAGGAGACATGAATACTGAATATAATGTGATATCCTGGAACAGAAAAAAGACATTGGGTAAAAATGAAGAAAATCTTAAAGTATGGGCTTTAGTTAATGATAATTTATTAGTATCCATTCATGAATTATAACAAAGATACCACATTAATGTGATGTAATAATTGTAGAGGAAACTGAGTGTGAGGTAAAGGGAAACTCTATTATCTTTATCATTAATAATTTAAATGTAAAATTTCTCTAAAATAAAATAGTTTATTGTAAAATGTAAGACATTTCTACAAATTGAGAAAAATAGGCAGGATCTATATAAATGATTTTCTAAATAAACAAAGTGATAAAAGATGAATAATGGAGAACATGCCATATACCTGATCAGAAGGCCAAATATTATAAAGTTATCCTTCCTGCCCACATTTATTTATAGTTTCAAAGTCATTCTGAATATACCAAAAGTATTTTTCCTTGAACTGGACAAAAGGTCTTTCCTGTTAAAATAAAGAAGAAAGGACACTCAAATTACATTTTAAAAATAAAATGAATAAGATGATATATTCCATCATGTACTAAAACATATAAAAAACCATACTATTAAAATGCTTAGTAAAATACTATGTAGACTTAGTAAAGTAATTCATTCTCTTTTTTGTTTTTAAATTAGTTTTTATTTATTTAATTAATAGGTACTTATTCATTGCCATTTTATTCCCTTTACCTGTGTTCCTCTCTCTATCACTTTTTTTCTTCATTTTCTTAGAGCAAACTCTTTAGTGTACCTTGCTGTGTTAGTTTGGTGGAGGTGTATTCTTTCAGCCTTCTTTTGTCTGGGAAACTCCTTTTTTCTCCTTCTATTTCAATTGGATTTTCACTGTGTAGAATAGTCTTAGTTGCCAGACTTTGCTTTTCATTACCTGGAATACTTCTTGCCTCTCTCTCCTGGCTTGCAGTGTTTCTGTGAAGTCAGTTGCTAGCCTTATTGGAGTCCATTTGTATGTTATTTCTTGTTTCTCCCTTACTGCTTTTAAGATTTTCTCTTTGTCTTTAAAACTTGACATTTTAATTATGATGTGCCTTGAAGTAGGTCTCTTTGGGTTCATCTTGATTGGGACCCTCTGTGCTTCCTGAGCATGCATGGTTTTACCCCTCTCCAAGTTCAGAAAGTTTTCTGCCATTATTTTTTCAAACGGGGTTTCTATCTCTTGCTTCTTTTCTTCTCCTTCTGGTATTCTTATGATTCTAATGTTGTTGCATTTCATGTTGTCTTGCAGTTTTCTTAAACTGTCTTCATAATTTTTATTTTTCATGCAGATGGTCTACCTGGGTATTTCTTTCTACCTTGTCTTCTAGCTCACTAATTCCATCCTCTGCTTCATCCAGCCTGATTGTAATTCCTTCGTGTGTGTGTGTGTGTGTGTGTGTGTGTGTGTGTGTGTGTGTTTTATTTCAGAAATTGTATTCTTCATTTCTTCCTGGTTCTTGTTTATAGTTTCTATTTCCTTTTTCATATGGTTGTAGTTCCCACCCAGTTCTTTGTAGGTGCCTGTGAGTTCCTTGAGCATCCTTATAATCATCCTTTTAAATTCTGTACCTGATAGTTTGCTTGCCTCCATTTCATTTAGCTCTTGTAGTGGGGAGTCTTCCATTCCTTTTGATTGCAGGTTCTTTCTTTGTCTCCCCATTTTAGGTCACTCTTTTTGTTTGTTTCTGTGATTCCTGATGCTCTGCTTTGCTAGCTGTC
>PVKM010049276.1:0-10977 GCA_004027735.1 Carollia perspicillata
GGACCATAGACCTACATGTAAAAGATAAAACTATGAAGCTTCTATAAGAAAATACTAAATACTACCTTCATGACATGGGAGTAGACAAAGATTTCATGGGTAGTACACAAAAAGAAATAATCTTAAAAATATTGATAAATCACACTTATTCTAAGTTAAGAACTGTGGCAGACTCCGGCCAGCAGAGTCCGCCTGTTGTGACTGAAAGAGAAAATAAATGCAAAGGAGACAGCAATCCTGTGGAGAAAAGGGGACAGGCACGGCTACTCTCTCAAGGGGAGAGTGTCTATGGATGCCTCGGCCACTCTCTCAAGAGAGTGCACCGACCCTTGCCTAGACAGGCTTTTTTTTTTTCCTCTGGTCTTACATCAAAGAAGGATTTATTATCTATTACATAGGATATTACTGTCTACACTTTAGGTACAATCAAGGAAATGAAAACAGCATGCAGAGGGGAATGGCGGCGAGCTGATTAGCTCTGTCCTTGGGAAAATTCACACAAGCTTTGGAAATTACCTTGAAGACAGACAATACACATTTGTTGTTTTAGACCAGGGTAATGGAGTTTTAGCAAGAGCAAGCCATAACAGTCTGTATGCATTTTCTAGGCCTGATTCCCATGGGAAAACTTGGTTTGAAGGTCTGGCTCCTGCCCACCACTTCACTTCTGTAGGTTTTCCATACAGAGCTGAGTCACATTTGCCAGACTAAAACAAACTGGTCTCCTACAAAGAACCTTTAAAGACACCATTAAAAAATAAAAAGGCAAGCCATAGAATGGGTGAGATATTACTACATATATATCCAATAAAGGATATACCCGGAAGATATATATTTTAAAACTCTCCAAAATAATAAGACAAATAACCCAATTTAAAAATGGGCTTACAATGTGAAGAGACAATTCACAAAGTATGATATAGTGTCAATAAGCCATGAAAAGGGTCTTAACACATCATTACTTATCAGGAAAATGCACATTATACCCACAATTAGAAATCCCTAACACATCCCCTGAAATATCTAAAATTAAGACTGGTAAGACCAAATTATGTTATGTACTCACAGCAACTATGGCAACGGGCAGCAAACACAGCCAGTGGAAATGTTAAATGGGATGACCACTTCGGAAAATGGTTTGCCAGTATCTTTTGAAACCAAACACAGACCTACTATGCAACTCAGCAATATCACTCTATGAATATGCCAATAAGAAATGAAAACATGTTTACAAAAAGTTTTAGATTCCAATGTTCATACTAGCTTTATTTATATTAGCCAAAATCAGAAAAGTCAAATGTCCATCTAAAGAAAAATGGATGAACAATATGCGATATAATGTGGAATAATTTTATATAATAGAATACCCAGCAATAAAAGAAGATGATTTACTGATACATTAAACAACACAGTAAATCTCACAAGCATTCTGAACAAAATAAATCAGTCACCAAAGAGTTCAACACTAAATGATTCAATTTATATGGAGAGTTCTAGATGAGAGAAAAATCTATGGTGAAACACAATCAGAGGAATAATTAACCTCTGGGAGGTAGGAACTGACTGGAAAGAAGCATAAGGAAACTTTCTGTAGTGACCTATGCAATGATAAAAGTGTGAGTTACACAAATGTCCATATTTGTTAAAATATGCCAAACTGTACTCAACATTTATTCATTTCACAATATGTAAATGCTATCTGTAAAAAAACCTGTAAACCTACTGAAGTCTATTATTTACTTGCTTTTTATAGATGTATGCATTAGCAATTCTTAAATTACTTTGTGTGTTTTGGGGTTGAGTAAATAAATATACTGAGGAAAATATAAGCCAGGTTTCACGCTGTTGGAGAAGGAAGTTACCATACGAAAATGGAGATTGGAATGAACCTTGAAGCCACTAGTCTAAAATAAAAGAGAGGTCAATATAAACTCATTTTTCATAATTGTAGACATAAAAATAAATGCAGATATGTGTGAACACACGTGTGGGAACGTGGGCAAGTATGAACCTGTGCAAGTATATCTCCTAGCTCTGTACAACCAGGTGGCCTAGAAGCAGTGACAGAAAAAATCGTCTGGAGCATATATATATCTTTGTTTCTAAATAACATTCTCCAGTAAACGCACTCAGAGCTCCTCGGAGAAATGGCTGATTCAGAATTGAGAAAGGGAGAGGCGGAAATGAGTCTGGAGCATTCACTGCACCAGAAAGAAAGTGGTCAAAGAACAGTGACATATTGCAAGGACACGGGATAGTCAAATCTGGAACAATTTGAGCATTAAAATAAACGGTGACAGAAATGGACTTATAGTATATTGACCAAGAATCCATACAAAATGCAATACAATCCTGAATTAGATTCAGAATCAGGAAAAAAGTAACTGTAAAGGACATTGAGACAAATGACAGAATTTTAATACAATCTGTAGATTAGATGATGATACTGTATCATTGAAAGTTTTCTTAATTTTGATCGCTATGCTGTAGTTTATAAGAAAATGTCCTTATTCTTAGGAAACACATACCAAAGCACAAAGAAATAAAGAGGCATATCTCCAACTTTTTCTCAAATTGTTCAGGGGAAAAAAATATGTTTTTTTTCTATATAAACATGTAGAGATACTGCTAAATAAATGGAGAAAAAACTGTAAAACAAATGAATCTGAGTGAAAGGTATGAACAAGTTTCTTGTACTATTCTTGCAACTTTTTTGTAAGTTTGAAATTATATCCAAACAAAGCAATGAAAAGGACACATACAGTACAACTAAGTGTCTGCTCTCGAGGCCATACAGTACAAGGCTCAGTGCAAGGCACACAAGAGACCATCAGTGTTTACTACAAGTAAGATGTACACTTTTTTTTTTTTAAAAAAAGAAGAATTGTAAAAGTAAAAATGAAAAGCATCTCTTTAGTATCAGATTTACAATTTTTCCCATTTATTATCGAGTTTCCCCTACTATGTAAGAAACTCCCCATTCTTCCTAGACTTCACCAATCACTCTGGTAAACTCCTAGTGCACTTGCCCATGACTTCATTTGGCATTTATCATGTGCTATTTTGAACTGTTTGTTCTTATGTATGTATCCCACTTGCCTAACTGGATTATAAACTCTGTGAGGGCAGGAATCACTCACACCAGTTGGTATTTTCAGTAGCTTAATTAGTGTCCTAAACATGCTTTATAATGCAATTTGTTGTTGATATTTTAATTTTTTAGCTATCAGTTTAAAAAAACTCTATAGAATGATTTCTACTAAAAATACTACCTGAAGTTTTCTTCCTGTAATTGTTCTAGTTGTAACTGTGCATGAAAGAACTTCTTTGCAACCATTGTATTTGGATCATCAAAAGATCCATCCAACTGGTCAAGTTTTTCATTCATCATCTCATTCTCAGAAACCAGTGAATTCTTTTCATCTTGAAGTGCAGTCACCTAAAAAACACACACAAATGTAGGCATTAACAGCAAAACAACATGGAATCCCGAGTTCTGGATTCTAATTCTAACCCGTTAAATTAACTTGGTCAAGATAATTTCTAAGGATCCTTCTAACTCTGGAATTCTGAGTCTAGGAGGTTCCAGTAAAACAGAAGAAATTAGATTAATTTGGTTAATACAGAGAAAACAGAGTTTATATATAAGGATAATATCTTCGAAATGTTATGCTTGCTTTGGTTCTGAAAGGAAAATGTTTCTAAGTCTCTAAAATTTGATGTACCAATGAACTTCAAAAATTAACTGTTGCCATTTTAGTTATAAATTTATCTGTAGGAGGCTGTTACCTAGTAAACCAAAATACATACACAAATGCATGAAGCTATCATTTTAGTTTCATAGTAGAAAATTATCAGTACATTAAGTCTTCAGAGGACAAGTATATTGTTTAGTTAATAACAAAAAGCTGAAATGAATTTATTTGTACATTGAGACTGCTCTCTCATGATTTACAATGAACATGTAACTTTATAATCACATCAATATCAGTACCTGATTTTTTTTTTTATTTTACTTACATACTTATGTAACAAGCATAATTTGCTCTCTGGATTCTATTTCTTTTACATTTAAAAACATCTTTAAAAATGTACAGCAAGGCCATGACATTTTATAAGATCATAAGTTTACATATGATTTTATTAAGATTAGTTAAAAAAGCCCTGACTTACACCAGTCAGGTGTAAGATGTAGCTCAGTGGATTGAGCGCGGGCCTGCAAACCAGAGGATCATGGTTCGATTCCCAGCCAGGGCACATGCCTGGGTTGCAGGCCAGTTCCCAGCAGGGGACACATGAGAGGCAACCATACATTGATATTTCTCTCCCTCTCTCCTTCCCTTCCCCTCTAAAGATAAATAAATAAAACCTTTAAAAAAAAAGATTAGTTAAAAAAATAACTTGACCTATCATGATTCCTAACATATTGTATAATGTTTGGTATTCATATTTTTAATAGGTACAATTAATTTAATGCACTTGTGTAAATGAGACCATATACTGAGCTAGTAACAGGAAATTAATATCATTAATTTTGCCTTAAATAACCTATAGGCAAGTTACAGACATTGTCCTCCAAAAGAAACACAAAAAAAGTCTGAGAAACTGTCCACAGGCAGACTACAGAAGAAAACAATTGTTTCCTAAATCCAATGCATGTATTCATCTTTGTCAATGTTTAGTGACTATTACCTGTCAAATCCTAAGTGAGTGAGATACATAAAGATCTTTAAAGTAGAAATGTGAACAAAAAATTCCAAGGTACATCATTGTTGGGAACCGCCCTGCCTGGTTTCAGAAGCTGTAACCTCCCCCATGGCTAAGGCTGAGCGAGGGATGTTTGGACCATAAGCCACTGATTAGACAAAGCTTATCTCTCTGGCAGGGGCGCCACCTCTGCTCCTTTTACTTCACCCTGCCTGGCCCCCAGTGCTCGATCAGTTAGCCAATAAGATACCTCGAGGGAGGGACAACCTAAGACAAGCACAATCATGGGGAGGCCCCAGGGAAGCACTTGGGAGCTACAGAAAAAGGGGGTGATAAACCCTTGCCCCTCGGCTTTGATATAGCCTGAGTCCTCGTTCTGTCTGCAAGAGGTCTCCTAATCTCTTGGCTGCCTTACTTCCCCTGCCTGACTTAAGCCTGAAACTATACTATAAGCCTGAAACAATGCCGGTGGTGGATGCAGCCCTGTGCTGGAAAGGGCAGGTTCCCTAGGGGGATCAGGCCTAAGAAAGAATATGTAAAATCCTGTGAAGCCTACTTTGCTGATACTCTCAATTTAAATAATAAGGGACCAAGTAGGAAGTGAGTTTGTTCCCCAAAGTTATATGGCCCTTTAGCTATCTGACCCTGACTCAAAATAGGCCCTCAGAGTTCTATGAATGTTACTTATTGTTTAATCATTTTTGCCTGACAATGACTGATGAGCTTTATTCCTGTGCAAATGGAACCCAATAAAAGCCTGTCAAGGCAAGGGTTGGGGCGCTCTCCCCTTGAGAGAGTGGCCGCGCCGTCCCTTTTCCTCCACAGGACTGAGTAGTCCGTGTGAATTTGTCTCATATTTCATCTGTACCACTATGGACACTACAGGCTAGTGTCTGTGTCACATCATAATATACTATATGTGTCTGAAGACTTATTGCATAACTTCCGCATTTGCATTTTCATGTAACAATAGCAACGACAATATACACATACAAACACACACACACAGTGCTATGAGTGCTATATGCCAGGCCCTGTTCTAGGTGCTTTTTATTAACTCATTTAATTCTCATAATCTCTCTGAGAGATATATACTATTATTACATTGTTTCTCAGGAGATAACTGAAGTATACAGAAATTAAGTAATTTGCCTGAGAGGATATCACCAGTTAATAACATGGCCAGGTTCTAAATACAAGTGGTCTGGTTTGAAAATCTACCTATTTAACCATTAACTATTTTCTCTCATGCCAAGTTTACTCTGCTAACATGTATGTACAGATGAACACAAGAATTATATATACATGTGTTCATATACATGTACATGCCAGCAAAAGAAAATTGGCACCCACATGTATTGGGGGTCAAGCACTTCCAAGTACTTCATCAACCACCTCACTTAATAGTCACACCCCATGAAGTAGCCATTTTAATTTCCCTTTTACCAACGAAAAAAAACTAAGGCCTCATCTAAGTACTGTAGCTGAAATTCTTTAATTAGAATGACATTTTTAAAGAAGTAGTTGAGCCAGCAATTTTTAACTCTAAGAGAGAAATAATTATGAAATTCATGCCTGAATATTCAAACCTATAATACATTCTTTTAATGGGCCCTCTATGAAATGAAACCCAACCTCTAAAACACTCTGCCAATTACTTCATTAAAATTAAACCCTTGTAAACATAAAAAGGAAATTTTTCTTAGATCGGGTTTCTTTTCCGCACCTGCATATCTAGTTCTTGGCATCTTTGCCTCAGTTCTTCTTTCTCTGCTAGTGCTTCCTGAAGTTCTTCCAGGGCCCTTTTCAGCTGAAATATAAAATGTCCTAATTCTTAGAAAATCAAGTTTTAAACAAATTGAAAAATATATTTTCATCACAACACATATTGAAAAAGGTTTTTAAATTTTACCTACTAACAAGACTTAATCTGTTGTTTTTATATGCATTAACATTAACAATTAAGGCTAAGCTCCCACAGAAGTAAAACTTTATGTAAATCCTTGTGAAATATTTAAACAAAACAGGATTAGAGAATTCATTGCTTAACTTCATCACAGGAAAAAAATTTAGAAAACAAGTTTAAATTTCAATAAAATATTTCTAATTTTTTTAAAATTTAAATACAGATGATTATAGAATTATATCCCTGAAGCCTATATAATTTTATTAACCAATATCACCCCAATATATTCAATTTGAAAAAAAGAAAAAAAACATTTTTTCAGATGCATAGTGACACTATGACAAACAGATTTCCAAAAATATAAAAGGAAAAATATTTGATACACTTGCCTCTCTGCTAACTCTTTCCTTTAAAACCAAATTGGGTTCACACTGGAGGAGAGGGCCTTTTCCCCCATGTAAAACAGTCATGTAATAGAACCAGGGCAAGGAGACATGAGTACAGGGTCTTTGGACTATTTCTTCAATATTAGGAGAAAGGAGTATATAGGGTCTTTGAGCTGTTCAATACTGAGAAAGGAAGGCAATTGTGACAAAAATTATATTAACTTAGTAGATAAATGAGAACTCAGCAGAATTTTTTAAATTATCTACTATTTGTGTAACCACATAAAATGGGTCATATATGTATTAAAAGTGTCAGAAGGAAGTTTGATACCTCTCAACTCTTTAAACATGATCATAAAATCTCTGCAGACTTGTATGCATAAAGGAATGTATAATAAAATTCAACTAAGATCTTATAACAGCATAATTATCTAAACTTAACGGATGAAAATAATCTTGAATATATTCTCTGTAAGTTTTATGATAGTAAATGGCAAAGTACTGTACCACTGCTTTCAAAATTTTCCTCACATACTGAAATACTCACCTGTTGCTCTAATTCTCCAACAGCGTCATTTGCAGGAGAGCTCAATATTTCTTTACTCATCAACTAGGAAATTAAAATAGTAAATTAAGTATAATAAAGAGATGCTTATATGGTAAAAATGTTTACTTGAAAGAACAGTGAAATACAGTTTTTCCTTGTCTTAATTTTAACCTTTAGAATATAATTCAAATAAAAATTCTACAGAGATTCAAGTTAAACAGCACAATGTTCAAAGGCATTATACTGATGAGTACATTATAAGTATGTCTGAAATATGTAAATATATTGAAAATATTTATATACTAAAAATTATAATCTAAGTTCTAAAAAATGACTAAATAAAACTGAACATATAAAAAATGATCCTTCCATAACATAAATTAAGACTTTTAAAAGGCAGCCTTTAAATGAATATTTAGCAAAACTACTAATTTAAGAAGAGATTTTAAAAGTAGGAGTAATAAAAAAAACACTCAAATAACTACTGTACTTGCCATGTATAATGCACACTTTTGCCCAAATTTTTGTGGGAAAAGTAAGGGTACACATTATATACATGGGTAGTGCCTGAAATACCTTGTATATATTCTTGTGTTTTATAATTATTTGTTACATAAAATTTCTTGTACCATAATTGTGTTCAAAAGTAAATGCTAAAATTCCTTTATAATACAAAAAAAAAAAAAAGTTACCGAAATATAAATAAATAAATGAATTCATTAAAACAGAACATTTTTTCATGAAAGTTTGGACCAAAAAGGTGGGTACACATTATACATGGCAAAATACGGTATTTTGCATATGAAAGGCAGCTTTATTTATGTGTAGTGACACTCTGAATCCAAATCAACAATGCAAACTCAGAGTATGCATACAGACTTCTCGAATCCTATATGATGTCTCCCTCTCAATCATGCCCTTTCCCAACTATGTTTGCCCTCACTAATCCTTCACCCAACTTTCCCTCATGTCTCCTCTGCACCCTATCAGCCCTTTTAGTCTGATTTTAAGAATGAATGTGCACAACATGAATTCTGATGAATTTTGAATCTTTATAGTTAATTTAGATAATTAGACTGACTTGAACCCAGGCTTCCTGGCTCTAAAACCTAAATGAGTATCACCATATTTGCTAACATTCTAAAAATGCATATGATATGTATATATAAATATATACATATATACACGTATATACACACATACACATACACATACACTTTAGAAATTCAGGAAAGATTGCTCTAAGTGTCATAAAAAATGAGAAAAATTATAAAACTCCTAACTAGAGGGAGGTTATGTACCCTGCTTAGTTGAAGCTATTTAAAGGATTTTAACAATATCAATTTATCTTTCGAAATGAAGAAGAACTAAAATTGGACTTAACATCATTTTAAGATATTTGGGAGGGGAGGGAAAACACAATAGCTAAAGGTAAGGAAATATGCTGCAAAGGAAAAATTTATACAAACAGAAAAATACATATCCATAGATTTATGTGAAAAGTTTCATATAGTTTAAGATTTTCATACCTATGTGAATATGATGTAACTTACCTCTTGAATAGCAGCCATGACCACATGCTGAACAGACTCTTCCAGTGTCATTATATTTTGAATATGTTCTAGGATTTAAAAAAGAAATCAGATCTGAAAAAAAATCTACTCTTTACCCATAGTAGTTTAGTCATTCAATTATGAGTACAGAAATACATTTATTTGCCACATAATTGTTCATTCAAGTACATTGTTTTTCCCCAAGAAGTATGTCCACTGAAAACAAATAAGCAGAACTGAAAATATTCATATAAATATTTTTAAATGGTTTAAAGAAGAAAACCTCTAATTTTGGTATAACAAGCAGAAGAACAAATTGCAATCTTAAAACAATTATGACAATTTCTTCCTTCTTGTTAAATATTCAGTACTATAGGATAAATTCAAGTGTATTAAGTTAACTAAAAATCTTGAGCCCAGAAAGTTTCATTTTATCTCCTACTTAGTTCACTTCAGGAAAGCTTTCAAAAAAGGAACTTATATAGCTTCCTATAAAAGCCTATTCAATGTTTACCAAGTCTCAAGGAAATACAGTGTACTTACGACTTACTGCAAACACCCATGCAAGAACTTAAGTTGATCCATCCCAACAAAAAATGAGAACTCAAGAGAAAAATCTTCCACATATTTGCAGATTTAAATCCACTTCAACTCTACCTTATCAAGCTACAATATTTTTCGAAAACTTGAAGGACTTCTTATTTTCTAGTAGTTTTATTATTTTCATGACTCCTTTGGAAAAATTCTAAAAGTTCTTTAAATTTTTCTTTTTCTTGTGAAGCCAAGAACTAGACAAAGATTCTGATTCTGGTATGCACCTGACCACTAAGTGCTATGAGGGTGGAGGAGAAGGAAGAATTAAAAAGAGAATGCACAGGCAATGGAATTGTATCTTCTAATTGAATTTTTTGAATAATGGACTACTTCAAGTTTGCTAAAATCTTCATAAAAATGGTCACTTTCCCCATCAAAATATACACAGTACTATTTACCAAACTATTTCATTCTTTCAAGATTAGATTATTGCAATACCTTGGAATGATTTAAAAAATTAAATCTCAATTCTGCAAAGTATGAAGGTGTAGAAGCTGCTTTATGTTTTGAATGCATTTTGTTTGTACATTTTAATTAAATTATTAAAAGTTTTTCTCATTTTTCTTTTGCTTACTCTTAAAAATTGAGAACCCAAACACATACCTACAAAAATAAATTCACATAGTCCTGCTTTTTAATAATGAAAATTAACTATTTCTTTATATTTAGTAATTGCTAAATTTTTATCTAGGAATTGAATTTCCTTTTAAAAGTAGGAGGACCAAATTGCTAAGTAAATGCTTGGAGGTAAACTGTGAAAATACCACATATTACATTAAACTTTGTAGGAAGCAACAAAATCATATTATTAAGGGAAAGTTCTGGTTTAAAATGTCAATCACAGCTTGAAATGGAAAGACATGATTCATTTACAGTAAAAGAAATGAGATAAAAGAACAGATATTAAACTGTACAAATTAAAAAAATCAAAACCAAAGTTGTTTCTTTAACAGAGCATTAAAACTGACAAACATGCTAAACTTAAGCAAAAAGATGTGTGAACCTTGACAAAGAAAACATCTACTAAGGTCTCCTGGTAGCTAACTGGGCTCAAATTTAAAAAAAAAAAAACAGAGCCTAGCAGCCATTTCTACACAAGGGCCTCTCAGGCAAATTGCACTTCAAGTAGAGACTGCACTGAACTGCCTGACTGCACTGTTTCTGCTATCTGAGCCAGCTCCTATAAAGGAGGTCTTGGAATCCCATTTCAACCAATAGGATTGAGGCTTTCCAATCCAACTGGAGGTGTGCAGCTCCAACTAACCAGAGTGACTCTATTCTGGC
>PVKM010049277.1:0-10963 GCA_004027735.1 Carollia perspicillata
TCAGCATGACAGTTTCTGGTTAGCAAATATGTGGAATAAGTTTGAATTGTCCTCTGTGTTGGGATGAGCCAGACATAGTTTGCTTTGGTTCATACACCCAGTGACAGGTGTGAGAGGCGTGGTTTCTATGGCTCCCATGTTTATGGTGCACATGCACCATCTCTACCCACTTCCCAAGCCTCTCGCCTTGATGTTGCCATAAAGGTGTTTTCCTGCGCTTTCATTTTGCTGTGCAATGTTGTGTGAGTGCACTCCTACGCCCTGGGAGTGTGCCGAGTCGATCACCGGCCAGCCCGCCTTCCATGCCCTGCACTCTCCTCCACTCACCGCCACCGGGTATTGGACTTCTCTTTTCCCTTGGTAAACTTTACCACTTTTTATCTAAATGTCTGAGTGCATTTGTTTTCACGTGGTTGTATATTACACACACACACATATACACGTATGCATATATACATATGTGTGTATATGTATATGTGTATATACATATATACATGTATATATACATATATGTATATATTTGTCTTGATTATGCAACTGAAATGTTTTCATGTCAGTGAAATGTAGGTAGGTATCTTGGATTGGGAAGAAGTTAATCATAATATTTCCCACTGAGATGAATGAAAGTACTTTTTCATTTAACAGCTTTTCACTCAGCAGCAGGGTTGTCAGTAAGATATTGAAGATGACAAGCAAGGATAGACGTACAGTCAAGCACAGGACAAGCATTGGGTAAACCCAGTGAATCCACGGACTGTCCCCTGCTCCCCAGGGCAGCAGCTAGTGACCCTGAGAGAGACTAGATTACATCCCCTCTGTATCAGTGTTCAGTGTTAGTATTAGCGTTAATCGTGGTACTGGTATTAGTATTAGTGTTACTGTTAGTGGCTCAGTATAGCAGGTGGTTTCCAGAGATTTTGTGACTTTTGCCTTGGATGGTGGGGAGTCCCAAGCAGGAAAGAAAATGTCTGGATTCAGAATCTCAGGAGGCACTGAGAAAATCTGACGATCCCCAAATCTTATAATCCAGTGACCATTTTAAAATTATTTTATGTTTCTTTTTATTCTTTACAAAGATTAGGTTGCAACCGTGGTGCATTCTTTTCCTAGACTACAATTTAGGTTAAATGCTGAGTTTATTTGTGTAATTTTTGCATGGGAAAATTTCTACCATTTGATATCTGAGTACCATTGTTTTATATGTTCAGTGTACAAGATTCAAACCATTTGTGACAAATCTCCCAAGGAAATTTTGTATCTAAGTGCAGGCTGGTTAGTGTTAACACACCACAGAAACGCAATCTGGCATGATTGTTTATCCTTGGACCTCCCATTGTATCCAAAAAGCGATATGAGGTCTGTCTAGAAAGTACCCAGCCATGTACTATGAAAAATAGAGACATTTACTGAAGAAGGTACAAGATACAAGAAACATCATGCATAGCACAACAACACCTCAGTCCCCTTCAAACTAGGCACATTGGGACCTCACACAGTTCTCCCAGTCAACATCAGCTGCCCTGTCTTATTGTTCTGAATCTCATTAATGGTCTGAAATCTCTTCCCTTTCATAGGTAAGAGATTTTAATTTTGGGAAAAGCCAGAAGTCACAGGGTACCAAATCTGGCTCTAGGGGGACTGAGTCACCTGGGTGATTTGATGTTTTGCCAAAAAACCTTGGACAAGATGTGATGTATAAGTGCACAAGTTGTAGTGATAAAGCTGCCAATCACCAGCTGTCCATAGCCGTGGCCTTCTGAATCATCCAAATAGTTTCTGCGGAGGAATGTTCAAGCTTAATGCAAAATTTGATGCAGATTTGTCGCTTTACTCACTCAATCATTTTGAATGTGACAGCGGCACAGTACACATGCTCACTCAATGGCATTTACTGCCCCCACTGACTAGCACAGTGAAGTCGTCATCGTTCACACATGTGCATTCCAGTCCCCTCTCCTTGGCTGCCAGGTTATATCAATGTCACACACACTGTTCTTGTTATATTAACAATGGCTGAAATTTTTTTGGACAGACATGTACATGAAATCGAATAGATAACCAAAAGTAGGAAATATTTCTACTAGATGCATTCTGTGGGAAACAGCTGTTTGAGATGTTAAGGAAAACAATATTTTCAAAACAAATCTAAATTCTAAATGTATCCAAGAAGTTGCATTATCTAGGTCTACAAAGAAAGAAGTTGAAAGAAGCATAACTCAGTTGTTTTGCCCATAAAAAATTGATCAGTAGTGGTGAAGAAATATTTCCATTGACATAGAAAGATGTTGACATATATTGCTGAGTTTAAAAGGCAGAATGAACAACAGAAGCCAATTTTTTCTTAGAAAGAAAGATGTGTGTTGGGAAGGAAATACAGCAAAATGTGAAAAAGTAATTAGCTCTGAATAATAAAATTGCAGGTACTTTTATCTTCCTACTTATATGTATTTTTCTAATTTTTTAATAAAGTGAGCATATAACATTTATTTGATGATTTATGCATGAAGTTTGGAAACTCCAAAAGCTAGTAATACCTTGGCACCCCCTCTGAGTAAGGTTTAGACCAGTGAGTAAGATTTACTCAAGTCTGGCTGCAGGGGGAAGGGTCTGGGAGTGATGAACCACCGCCACCCCTTGCAAAAAACGGTGGGCATTAAATCATAACCTTGTTAGTTGGGCGTGGGGTGGAGGGAGAACATGGTTTTGTTTACTTGCTGTTATGTTCCCTAGAAGGTTCTAATGCGCAGTCAAGGAAGAGAGTGCTGAGTTCATCTTCATTGGTCACCATTCATCATCAGGCGAATATGACTGAATGCCTTCCCGTTCTGACTTCTCTCTGAAATTCTCGAATAGTGACTGATTTAGAATCATGGGCTTTAATAGCTCGAAGAGACCTTCCTTCAGTTTAAATCAGCAAATGTCCTGATTTCCTCCCGTGTGCCCATCACTTGCCAGGTGCTAAGAAGTTGCAGGTGACAAGGACCGAGTTCCTGCCCTCCCAGAGCCTGCGCCCTAGGGAGAAAAACAGACTGTAAATAAATCACCTTGATACAGTGCTGTCGGTTACATGACAGATGTGCACCCACGGCAAACTGGGCGGGGGGGCCAGATAGGGCGAGAGACATTCGCTTGGGGAGTTTGAGGAGGTCTCCTTAGGGGAGATGATCAGGTGGTGTCTGATCAGCCTCATTAGTTAAGTGGCCGGTCCCAAATCACACAGCCACGTAGGCACCGGCTCAAAAACAGAACCTTGCTGTCCACCTAATCCTGTACCATTATTTTGACAAGCTGGGACAAAAGGCCTGACACTTGGGTACTACCCTGCCCCCGCATCCAGAACATCCCCTTCCTACAATCTACATCAGCTCATCTGAAATAAACCACTAAGGCATCAACCTTGAGATTTTATTATTTTAGGCAATCCTCTAGAGCAGTCTGACCTGGCACAAAAATTGTCAGATTAGTGGCATTAGTCAATTTGCAAATCAAAAGGTTAATTAGTATGCTACTCAGTTGCAAATAGGATTATGTTGTTTATGTACTATAAATAGCATTTTAAAGAGAATCCCCCCTGGCAGACTGGGCTTTTAAAGTAAGAGTGACTGAACCGCTCACCAAATGAAGCCTGGGGCCAGAGATTAGCAGCCCTGGAGAACCAGGATTCTTCTCCTGGTTGTGAGCTGTGATAGCTTTTCAGCAGACTCTTCCTCCGTGAGCTGAACAATCACCAGGGCCTTGTCACTGCCAGAACAGAGCCAGCGCTGCAGCCTGGGCCAGCCCGGGCCGCTGCCCAGGCCAGGACGCCTGTGCTCCCAGGGGAACAAGGGCAGAGGCAGGGTGAGTTTAGTGGGGTGTCTACAGTCCTTGCCAGCACATGCCACTTCTGTCAGTCTTGCGATGCCTCATCTTTTGCCTTCCTGTCTCAGGAAGTCCAGCTGGCCTTTAAGAGACTACACACTCTCCCTTTTCCACAGTGTGGGGACCGCACGGTACATACTCAGTACTCGGGGAAGGCGGCATTAGCTCGCCTAAGTCCTTACTGGCTGCATGTGAAACACTCCCAGCTTGCTGCCTATGGTCACTTATCCCATTCTACTTGAAGAGCAGGCTGGGAAGATATTCGATTATCTTTTCTTTAAAAGCTATTCTTCTACTCTTCTATCCCTAAGCATTTATTTCTGTAACATCAATATAGTAAAGTCTAAGTAATAAAGCAATTGGAGAGACTATGTTAAAGTATAATCTGAATTAGAATATTCTGTTACTTTCGAGCACGTATTTATTATAAGTAGATCATTAACAATGTTTTTCCATATAAAATTCCTGGCAAAGTTACATTAAGAAATAAGAAGGATCATCTAAGATTTGCATATCAAATATGAAGAAGCAGGTTGCTTATTTTCTGAAGCAAGCTTAAACATGTCCCCTCAATTTCTCTTGGTCCCATTAATGTGCTTCGAAATGTCTCTCCTTTCTTCATGAATAATCAAAGGTAAATGTCATCCTCTCTGTCAGATTCTCATGAATTCTAAGTCGATATAGTCCTATTTCGCTGTACGTCTTTTCTCCCCTGTTTTATAAATGTTCTTATCCCAACATCCACTCAGTGGATACAGAAACTACGTACTAACGCTAATGAAGAAGCGCGTCATCCGACAGCTGCCATTCTCAGCCGTCTCCTTTTCCTGGGAAACTCCTTCAGGTAGAGCAACACCCTGTCCATAACACAAGAGCTGCGTGTGCCTTCGGCTGGCTTTCTTGAGACTGCCTAAGGTCGTGTGATGGTGTGGCTATCAGATTTACTTGGAATTTGTGTCTGTGGTTTCTAAGGCCACTGGTATGTCAGGCTGAGGACAAGCTAATTCCACCTTCTGTTGTCTCCTAGGAGTCTGTACTCAATTTAAAGTGTGGTTATTGGTTTTCACCGGAAGAAGGCGGACTTTTCTTTGTTTACTCTGTGGACAGAAGACAATGGCCACCTATACTCCCAAGCTGTTGAAAGCAAGGCGGAGAGTGCAAATCGCCATGTGAGGGATTGCAGGTAATTATATGGAAGAACATCCCGTGGGAAAAGCAGACTGGAACTGTCTAACCGAGGACAGTTTGGCATCTCCATTACTAGAAAGAGTTTTAAAATATCACAAAAACCCACTAATCAAGATGCTGTAGTTAGAAACCAATCTGGCAACAGGGAGAACAAAAAAGACTTTAAGTTTTCTCCCCTTCCTTTTAGAGAATTATAATTAAAGGCCTGTTTGTGTTACTATAAACACATCTAGAACTTGCATGAAATATCCTGTGGACAAAAACAGGAAAGGGCCATCCTTGTTTGCAGAACACTGAACCAAACCCACATATAATTTTTTCTTTGTTAAACCAGAAGTTTGAAATAAAACATCTACTGAAAAAGACCAATTGACAGTCGTACTCACAACTTTTGAATTGGAATATCAACATCTTCTGAGTTAAATCTAAACTAATGTGTGAAACTAAACTAGTATGTGAAAGCCTCCCATCAGTCAGTTGTAGATTATTTATATTATGTGTGATATTTTTAGGTGGATGTTGTCTTAAGAAATAATACAGGTAGCATGACTAAAGATAAACTGTATTATAACTACACAATACAATTACAATTCAGAAACACGTCTGAATTCCTGTTAAAGTAACCGACATGTTCTAGTGAGCCTAAAAGTCTAAGGATATATATTCTAGGACAGCCAACTTAGAGAAGTCAGGGTTACCCCAAAGCTCAGCGTATAACTTCCACTGTGGTTTAAGATATTGCATGAAAGATGCTGATTTTCCCAGCCACTTGTCTACCTAAGAGAACCTGTCTCACCCCCACCCCTGACTGCCATATCTGTATATTGCAAATTCACCCTGAACCACAGCTGATTGGACCAGTCCAGAGCATCCCCCTGATGCACAGAGAAGCACTCCATGGGCCATGCTGAGTCATCAGACTTTCTCACTCACTCTGTTTGGTCTGAGGAACAGAGCAGCTGAAACACATAAACAATGAAACGCTGGTGTAAATGTCCATAAATTACTACTGCTGAGGGCCCTGGGGCCGCCCTGGTTCGGTGAGTCCTGAGGACACAGCATTCTTCGGACTTCCAGGGAAGTTGTAGCGTTCTAATAAATTACTTGTACTCGAGGTACCTTAAAATGGATTCTCTTCCTCCCCTTTCTGGTGTTCTCTAGGTGTCCTTGCTTTCTCCCAACCATCCCTACTCCCCCTGGTGGTAGAACCAGAGAAAGGCTCCCCATCCTGTTTAAGGAGAGTAGGAAAGGCCAAAGCCCCGCAGTATCACTGTCAGATCCCACATGTAAGCAGCGAGGCCACTTAACGGAACACAAGGCCTAGAGTCAGAAACAGAGGGTGGGGAAGGCTGCAGAACCAAGCCTGTGGCCGGCCTGGCAGCCTCGAGGGTCTGCAGTTGCGCGGCGCCGTCTCCATGGTGTGGGGCTTCTCAAACTCGAACAGGCACCACGATCATCTGGGCATCTGGGTAAAATGCAGGCTATGATTCAGTCGGTCAAGAGTGGGACCTGAGAATCTGCATTCTTAACAAGCTCCCAAGTCATGCCAAATGTGGCCATGGGTCACACGTAAGTGGCAAGGGTGTGAAGGCGCTGTGGGGGACCAGATAGTGCAGCAGCAGTGAGATAAACAATAGATAACAATAAGCAATAAAGTGACAGTGGTATGGCATAAATGAATAAAATGAAATAACCGGAAACAACACTAAGAGGATTCCCATGATCAGGTGGTGATGGGAAATTGCAGTACCTCAAGGTGATGGGGTTTTTGGACCCAAAGGCTCCCTAAGCTCTGTACACAGCACAGTGATTGTGATACAGTTGGTCACCCCTTGGAGCTGAGGGAGGAAGGCACCAGAAGCTGGGTGTGAGGAGGATACCGATGGGGACCGCGGCGCCTGTGTCCCATGAGGTAGGCAGGCAGAGCTCGCAGCGCAGTGCGTGCTGTGTACAGACCACCAGCACTAGCCGTCCGGAATACATAGCCGCAATGTGGAAATTCAACGTGGGCCGTACCAAATCTACGTTATGTATTTAAGGCACAGGTTGCAAAGTAGCCTTCCCTTTCCCCTTCCTGCTAACTAACTATACTCTGTGTACACATGCACTTGTACCTGAAATCCCTCTCTCTCTGATTACGCCCTCTGGCCCCGTCTCTGAAGGAGAAGGGAGAGCCCGTCGGCGCTGGTCAGCGGGGCTCTGTGAGGGGAAGGACGGTTCAGTTCCAGCTACTGAAAGTCTCTCTGCCTCGTGCAACTGAGGGGGAAGGGGAGGGGAGCTCGGCTTCTTTCCAACTCAACTTAATCCCTGACTGTGGAATTTATTTGTGCAGATTTTAAGTCCAGGAAACCAGCCTTTTTATTTAAAGCACATTCTTGGAGCTGACCGTGCTTTTAACCATGCCAATATAATGAGGCTCCCAACTTCGTTATGGTTCACTTAACCTCAAGTGAGCTGAACAGCCAGGCTCGGGAGAGCTCTGGGCTTCGCTGGGGGAAGGCCGTGTGAGGAATTTCCTTTTAAAAAGTGCAGTCCGCCTTGCCTGTATGTAGTGATTTCTCGGTTAATCACCAGCTTTCACCCTTTTTCAGCTTCTCAGACAATTATGGAAACTTCTGATTCAAGAGGGCAGACTGGCTTCATATTTCTACATCCTCTCCATCTGCCTCCAGAGGAAGGTAAATGAATCCATTTGCTTATTCCCCCGTACAGGACCTGTTCTGGGTATAGGTAGGTAGTATAGGTAGAGACGCATAAAGAATATTCTCACAACACTGGAACGTTCTAGATGGGTGGAAAGAGACAATACAGAAAACGTGAACATGAAATCACTAAGAGGAAGTAATGTGATGAAAATCAAAAAGGACGGCGTGGTGGAGAGTGAGTTGGGGGCTGGCTCCACCCACATGGTCGGGGCGTCTAAGCGAAGACTTTGGTGAGAAAGAACAGCTTGTAAAGATAGTGAAGTATATGATTGTCTTACGATCATCTCATCGCTGTGCTGTGTGCCTGAAACTAAACAAAATAACATTGGGTGTCAACTGTAATTAAAAACTAAAACTAAAAAATATAGGAGGGAATAGCTAGAACAAAAGCTTTGAGATGAAAATGCACTTGACATTTTGGAGGGACAGAAGGTGGTCCAGTGTGGCCATGAGGAGGGAAGAGTGGGATGGGGTGGCGTCGGAGAGGAGGAGGGAGCCAATCCCGCTGAGCCTGGTGGGCAGCCCAGAGTGAGGAGCAGGGTCAGACTGTGCAGGGCCGTGGTCCAAAGAGGTCACAGAAAGTGGGGACTGGATGGCGTCCGGTCATCATCATGTGAGGAGTGTGGATTGTAGGCTCGGAAAGCTAGGAAGTCATCAGAGCATTTTAATCAAAGCTTGACATAATCTGATTTATGCTTTGAAAAGGGCATTCTGTGCAGAAAAATCCCAACAAGTGTATGTAGAGACTTCACCCTCAAGGAGGCGGAGCATAACTTCCCACTCCTTAAGTGTGGACCGAGTGCACTCCCTTCCAAAGAGCACGGTGTGGAAAGGAGGGGAAGTATCTTCACAGTGTGGAGACCCGGCAGACCCGGGCCCAGCCAGCAATCAAGGTCAGCGTCAACAGTGAGAAGTCCTGTCCATAGGTCATTCACTCGATAAACGTAAGGAGAATGACACTTTATCTTTTGTGGCCTTCATCGCCCAAATTCCTCACTCAGTCTAACCATCAGGAGAAAGATGTCAGACAAATCCCCTGAGGGACATTCCACAAATACCTGGGCTAGCCAGCACTCCTCGAAGTCAACAAAAGCAAGGAAAATCTGAGGAACAAACGCAGCCAAGAGGAACCTAAGTGTATACTGTGCTCTCCGGGATGGGATCCTGGAGCAGGAGGGGGCATTACGTGGAAACTAAGGCTTTAGTTTAAAACGCTGTATCGAGAGGGCTCATTAACTGTAACAAATGCATCGTACTAACCTAAGATGTCAGTAATAGGGGAATTAAGTGTGGGGTGTATGGGCACTCGGTATCACCGTCACAGTTTGTCTGTCACCCCACAACCGCTCTAAAACGAAGTGCGTTTTGTTTTGTTTAAAGCGCACGCCAGCTGCTCTGTGCCAGCTGGGCTCTAGGGCACAGCAGTGGGAGCAGCTTCTCACGTCTCCTGTGTCCTTGAAAACCAGGGTTCTTTGCATTTCAAAAAGGAATTGTCGATTTAAGGAGCAGAGGTCATACTAATATTTCCAATTTTAATTCAGGATGACAGAGCTTTCTCATAATCTTCTCTACCTCGGGCTAATTGGAGAATTGTTCTCCATAGAAATAAATGGTCACAGGGCGAAGCCTCCTAGTGTCTGGTGTTTATGAAGCCCCCGTGGAAGTGCCAGCTCCGTGCCTGTGCACTTGGAAATAAGGCTGTCAATAATGGGACTCATATCAAGTTCTTAATCAATTTTAAGGCTTCATCCTTAAAAATAAATGGATTACCAAGGATTTTGAGACGTCTAAGGAAAGCCTTCAACATAAAAAAAAAGGAACCAAGGAAAAGAGGGGGAAAAAAGTACAACCCTCAAAAGAAACATACTTCAAGGAACAAAAGAAAATGTAAAGGAAAAAATAATAATAGTTATCTTCAAAGATGTCTGAGTAGATACTGCATCATTAAAATCTAACAGAATGCTCTGGAAAAGGAATGGAGAAAAGTAAATAGGTCTTAGGTAAAAAGTACTGGATAAAGAGTTAAGTGAGTGGGTTCAAAAACAAATTAAAAAGTAGTCACACTCACTGCCTCTACCTCCCAGCCTTCCACACACTCCGACTGACCTTTTGCTGTCTATGTCAGGCCCTCCGTACCCCTACTCTGCTCTCTCGGAAGTTGCCAGACCCTCTGACCGCCAGATCCAGGGGATGGTCCCGAGTCCTCTTCTTTTCTGACCTCTCTGGAACATTTGATAGGGTGGCTCTCAGTCTCTTTTTTGGGGACTCTCCTCTCCGGTTCATGAAGGCTTTGTCCGTACTGTGTTTGCCACAGCCTCTCACTGGGTGTTGTTACCACCTTTTATGGGCTTCACGCCACGACCTACTAGTGGTGGCAGCCAGCTCTGTGTCTCTCTACCTAACCCAGTCCCAAGAACGGGTCAACTTCTGCTTCTAATCACCAATCTAAGTTTCCTTTGCACCTTCTCGGTCTGAAAGAGGTTCCGGAGTGGCTGTGTGCGTCAGGCCCTCTCTTCCCTCTGACAGCCTCCCCGGATAGTTGGGTCTGAGAAGGCAAGTCTCAGCGAGTGACCCAGTCCTGCGGCCACAGCTGCCAGGACCAAGGGTGACAGCAGACTCAGTGTGGGCTAATTTAACTCCTCTCCTGGGATTTGTGCTATAAAAGACAAGAACGGGGGGTGGGGCAAATTTAAATTCTGAGTAAATTGTGACGTCACATCTAGAGGTTGGTTGAGAGCTAAGCGCAGGGATCCCAAACCCAAACTGCCAGGGTTCTCGCTTCAGTTTTACACACTAACTGGACGGGTTAGGGAAGTTACATTTACTCTCTCTTACTTTAGTTGAGCTAATTCCTGTTCCAGGCTCTTAACAAGTAGTTATGGATAATAAGGATTATAGTGTAGCCTTTTGGGAACTACAGTAAATTTTCCATCTTAGTGATTCAAAAACACATTTTAACATAAGACGTGTGGAAAAATTCAACTCCTAATAAATGAGAATTTCTATTCATGGAAATAGCAGACCTTGAGTTCTCTTGTAAGACAGCAACATAGGTTTTAACAAGTCATTTTCTGCATCTGTCACATGGGAATATTACAGGCATAGGCTGCTCAACAGACAGCTCCGGAGATGATGGCACCTCGCCGCTGATAATAGTAATAACAACGACGACAACATAAGCAGTCATAGCCAGCACTTCTCTCATGCTTATA